>PVKY010008843.1:0-13755 GCA_004027775.1 Bradypus variegatus
CTAATGCTGCCCTTTTTCAAAACACCAGAAATTGATTGGCTTTTTATAAAAGGGGTTTATTTGGTTGCAAAGTTACAGTCTTAAGGCCATAAAGTGCCCAAGGTAAGGCATAAGCAACAGGGTACCTTCACTGGAGAAAGGCCACTGGCATCTGGAAAACCTCTATTAGCTGGGAAGGCATGTGGCTGGCATCTGCTTGCTCCCAGGCTGCGTTTCAAAATGGCGTTCTCCAAAATGTCAAGTGTCAGCTTCCAGCAGCCATCTTCAAAATGTGTCTCTCAGCCGCAGCTAGCTACAAGCGCCTTCTGTCTGAGCTTTTATAGGGTTTCAGAGAACTAATCAAGAGCCACACCAAATGGGTGGGGCCACACCTCCATGGAAATTATCTAATCAGAGCTATCACCTACAGATCAGTGGGTCACAGCTCCATGGAAACAACCTAACCCAAAGGTTCTAAATTAATATACACCAATACGTCTGCCCCCACATGATTGCATTAAAGAATATGGCTTTTTCTGAGGGACAATATATATACAAACCGGTACACAGCACATTACCTTGCAAGTTCTAGCTGCCTTTGCCTCCCCAGAATTTCAAATCTGTGTCTTCAACTCAAGAAGATTGCCTGTTTCAGTTTCCCCTCCCTGGCTATGGCCTGGAAACTCTCCCCAGAGAGAAAGCTGTAGTAATTATAGTGCTCACTTCATTTGTTTCTCTTAGGAATCACTGACCTTTCTGTCTATTGTCCAACATCTGAAAATCATTGTTTCATATATTTTGTCCAGTTTCTTAGTTGTCTAACATGGAGAGTAGAGCTGGTCCCTATTACTCCATTTTGGCTGGAAACTGAAGTCTCCAAGAAATATTTTATACCATTCTTTGGATGCTGATTGATTCTGTTAGTTGGCAACAGCTTGAATTCTTTCTGGTAACTTAACTGTGAGATCTTCTGAACATTCCTGGCAGACACCATGGCAGGTTTACAATGACATATGTTATTATGCTGTTTCCAATTTGTTTCTGATGTAGTATTCTTGGTTTTTCAATTGGACTGCAACAGAAAATTCCCCGAGGTCAAGAACTCTCAGTTTTTTATATTTCCAACCTCCACCCCCCTGACCACCCCCACATCCCCACTCAGGAAACTAGTAGGGTCTGGATTACATTGTAGGTACACAATATGAAATTGATTATTGTAGCCAGTTATTACTAATTAGCTATAATAAACCCAGAACTAGACACATTTATTTTTAACAGGTACTCAACCCTACCTGAGGTGTTAATAAACAATACACTTGGGATTTGAATTTATGTTGATTAAACATCAATGCCACATACTCAAATGCTATGAGTAAAAATGAATGCTAATTTATTCACTAATTATACATGCTGACAAGAAGAACTGCTTCTCCCTCTCCCATACTGTGGTCAGCCGAGCAATTTTTTCCGATTATCCACCAAGCTTGTTAGCACGTTAATATCTCTTGAAGGCAGTCAAAAAAGAATGCAGTGAAATCAAAACCCTGTAAAATCTACAAACTAGGCAGCCAGTGCTCCAGAAACTGAGAGCTCTACCCTTCATATAAAGGTGTATCTGAATGCTAACCAAAGTAAATATTAGGTAAAGTAAGATTCGGTTTCGTCATTTTGAAACTTTGCTCCTTCCACCAATGAATTGTCATGTAACTCTACTCTAAGCAGAAAAAGAAAAACTAAAAGTGCTTCTTTATCTTCTTTAATATGCTAGTGGTATAATGGGAAAATGTACAGTATGATTTCATCCACTCTTTTCACAACACATATGCCTCCATTGAACAATAAATAAATTCCAGATTCTGTTCCTGGTGCTGAAGATTCTTCTGGGATCAGGTGGTTGAGGTGAGGTGGGGGATGGGATACCAAATGACCTATTTTCATGGCATGTTCCCCCTTGGTACTCTTTCCATATCAAAGCTTTGGTTAGGTTGATAGTATAACACATTTATAATATGTGAAGAATTGTGTCCATCCAACCAATTATTTGTTGAGAATCTCATGCATTCCAGGCATTTTCCTGGGCGCTGAGGTAACTAGTGAACAAAACAAATTCTCTGCTTCCATGGAGCTTATATTTGGATTTGGGGGGCAGTCAAATAGTTAGATAAATGTTAAATCAGGTGGTAAATGCTCTAAAGAAAAATAAAGCAGGATGACAGGCTAGGTAGCCATGAGAGGGAGCTCTGTTTTACGTAGGGTGGTCAGAGATAGTTTCTCTCTTGGGATAGATATGGCATTGTTGCAGAGACTCGATGAAGTGAGAGAATTAGGTCAGTGGGCCATCTGGGGAAGGTATGCCAGGCTGAGGGAGAACTGCAAGTGCACATGCTTTGAAGCAGGATTGGTCTTAAGTCTGTTTGGGTGGGACTAACAGAGCAAGTGGAAAGGAACTGGGGGTGGAGAGAATGAGGGGAGTCAGATCAAGTAAGGAGGTGCAGGCCACAGTAAAGTCATTGGATTTGCCTTGGAAAAGGGGATGCCATAGGAAAGTTTTGAGGAGAGGAGGGAAATGACCAGATTTATGTCATAAAATTATCACTCTGGCTGCTAAGGGGACTACAGACTTTGGGAGTACAAGGGCAGAAGCAGGGAAAACAGTGAGAAGGCTATTGCAATTGTTCAGGTAAGAGATAGTGGCTGGATGGCAGTGTTAGCCTAAGAGATGTGAGAAATGGTCAAATTCTGGATATAGTTAAAATGATTATGCTGAGTGAAATAAACTAGGCAAAAAAGAATACATACTGTATGACTCCATTTATATCAAATTCTAGGAAATGCAAACTAATCTATCAATACATAAGGTTGTTTGGAGACAAGCAGGAGAGGAAGCAGGGATTACAAAGGGGCACAAAAACTCTTTTGTGGGTGATGGATATGTTCATTATATTGATTGTGGTGATGTCTCACCACATGGGTGTGTACATATGTCAAAACTTATCAAATCATACACTTTAAATATGTGCAGTTAATTGCATGTCAATTATACCTCAATAGAACTATGAAAGAGGGCATGGAATTCCAAAACAATTTGGGCAGATAATAAAATATATATTAACAGCCTCCCCCACCACCCAACCCCGAGGAGCTGGGGGAAGGTGCAGATGTGTTGGACTTCCTCACCTGGTTTGGTGGTGATGTTGTCACAAACATTGGGACTGGTGGTTTGATGTGCTGAGCCCTCGATCATGGGACTTGCCCTTATGTAGCTTGTTACTGCAAAGGAGAGGCTAAACTTGCATATAATTGTGCCTACGAGTCTCCCCCTGAGTACCTCTTTGTTGCTCAGATATGGCCCCCCCTCTCTCTAACTGAGCCACCTTGACAGGTAAACTCACTGCGCTCCCCTCTACGTGGGACCTGACACCCAGGGGTGTAAACATCCCTGGCAATGCAAGATATGACTCCCGGGGATGAATCTGGACCCGGCATCATGGGACTGAGAGTATCTTCTTGAACAAAAGGGGGATGCAAAATGAGACGAAATAGAATCAGTGGCTGAGAGATCTCAAATGGAGTTGAGAGGTCGCTCTGGTGGACATTCTTATGCACTATATAGATAACACCTCTTAGGTTTTAATGTATTGCAATGGCTAGAAGTAAATACCTGAAACTACCAAACTCCAACCCAGCAGTCTGGACTCCTGAAGACGATTATATAATAATGTAGATTACAAGGGGTGATAGTGTGATTGTGAAGACCCTGTAGCTCACACCCCCTTTATCTAGTGCATGGATGGATGAGTAGAAAGATGGGGATAAAAACTAAATGACAAATGGGATGGGATGGGGGGATGGTCTGGGTGTTCTTTTTTCATTTTTATTTTTTATTCTTGTTCTGATTCTTTCTGATGTAGGGAAAATGTTCAGAAATAGATTGTGGTGATGAACGCATAAGTAGATGATCATATTGTGAACGGCTGACTGTATACCATGGATGACTGTATGTTATGTGAATGTGTTTGAATAAAACTGAATTAAAACAAACAAAAAAACAAACAAACAAAAAAAGAGGGCATGGGATCATCTGATGGATTGAATCTGGAGTGTTTGAGAAGGAGAGGTGTCAAAATGGTTTGTAAATTTTTGATTTGAGCATCTGGAAGACAGGAGCTGCCAAGATAGAAAAAACTGAAAGGAGCAGGTTTGAGAAGGAAAGTAAGTTTGGTTTTGAACACTAAGTCAGAGATGCCTATTAGACACACCTAAGATTCTAAAACAAATTAAAAGATAGTAGAAAAGAAATGAACTCCTAACAGCACCACTGTTTGGATGAAGAGTGCTTCCTCTTGTCCTTTTCCACTGTGCGCTCTCTCCAGAAGCTTCTGAACCGCATTGGACCAATGAGATTTCTAATGGCATCTGCAGAGAAACATCTGTGATCATCTCTTCCCCACTTTTTTATATGGATTCCATGTATGGACCTTTTGCTGTCAAGGAATCCAATTAGTTTGGGAAACCAACTGATGGGTTTGACCGGGGATCGAGGCTGATGAATAAACTTAACTGAGTCTTCAGTGAGAAGCCTCTGGCCATAGACAAATGAAAAGTGCTCCAAACAGGGCAGGAGCATTCTAGCCGTTCTGCCCTGGGCTCACCTGTAGGCTTGTGTATGTATGTATGTGTGTGTGTGTATATATGTGTGTATACACTATATATCATATAATGTATATAATGCATGTAGATAATTTAGTTACATTATGATTTTCCCTTACTTGCAAAAAAAATCCAAAACTACTTGTTGCTTCATGAGAAATTCACAGAATTGTGTTTAAAAGGGAGGGCACTTCCTAGGTTTAAATCTTAGCTCCACCACTCACTAGAAGTGTAAATGCTTCAATTTACTTTCTCTAAAAATGGATATAGTAATAGAACCTAATATTGTGAGATACTACAGCTGTGAGGTTGTGAGGACTAAATGAACTGATACATATAAAGACCTTAGAATAGCACCTGGGCATAAAGAAAGCACACAATAAATGTCAGCTCCTATTATTTAGCTTTTCCCTACTCTGACATTTATAATTTGATTGTCTTTTTTGTCAGTTGTTTCCACTAATTGTGGGCTTCTTTAGACAAGGGCTAGGATATCTTATTTGTCTTTTGATTGCCACCCTCTATAGTTCTCCATAGAGCATCACCATAGTGCTCTGTCCAAGATCTGGCATGAAATGGAAGTCCAACACATTTATGTTGGGTTAAATTACTAATTTCCTTAGCAGATAAATGTCTAGGAATTTCAAGATCTCAGCTGGGGGCCCGTTGCCACTTCCAACCCTCGGGGCTCAAATAAAGGCCAAGTAGGATTCTGGCTCTAAATTACACTCCCAATCCACTACCCCATTCACATGTCCCTTTCCTAATCAAAAGGGATGGGGGGGTGGGGGACATGGTGACCCCAAGGAACTGCTGGGAGTCTGAAGGGACGGGAGCCCGGAGCCAGAAAGTAACAGTGGCAAACCGTAGACGGAATTTGGAATTCGGGAAAGGAGGTACCAAACCAAGAATGGGTGGACGGGTGAGGGGTGGGGACGGTGGACATGAGAAGTGAGATCAGAAGCTGTGAGAAGGTTACAGAAAAGATCCGCTGTTCGGATGTTGCGGGATTGGGGGATACGAGTGTGCGACGAATGGAGTCTGGCGAAAGGTCGACTGTGAAGTGACAGGGGCAAAGGCAGGCGACTGGGTGACAGCATAGAATCCCGATTGTCAAGGCAGCGACTAGAGTAGGCCTCGGGAGGAAGGATGGAAGTCCCTGTCTTCCTTCTCGAGGTCCCCCTTTCATCCTTTTCTTTAGAAACCCTGCTGACGTGTCAGCTCAACAGCTAAAACCTTTCTAGGACTACGGTCCGCTCGCCCCTCCCAGCCTCCCTACCCACCCGCTCCCCGCGCTCCTCCCACTGCACCGCCTCCCGGCGCTCGTCCGGGCCTCCTCCTCGGCGTCACCGATTCCCCGGAGTTGGCCACAACATGGCTGCGGCGCCGTGGCTGCTCTTCTGGCTGCTCCTGCTCGGGCGGCTTCGTAGGGTACTGGATCAACCAGACACCAGCACCGGCCGGCGCTTCTCCGAGTACAAACTCTGCGCCGACGACGAATGCAGCAGTGAGTGCGCCACCACGGCGGCGGCGCGGCCCCCGGTGTCTCCCCTGTGGCGCCGTCGGGGCTGGCGCGGGGGCGGGAGCCGGGAACTCCCGCTAGCCCGGATGGGGGTGGGGGGTCGCAGGCCAAGCGTGTGGCGCGCGGAAGTGGGCGAGCCCCGGGTCCCCTGCTTTTGTCCCCCGGGTTCTGCCGGCTCATGGGCCAGTCGGCCCTGACAGTGGGGCTGCATCTGCCACTTGTTGCCAGGGTTTTCTTTTTCATTTGCTGCCCGGGGTGAGGTGGCTCCCCAGTTTCCCCAGGGATACCTCACAGTGTCGCCCTCCGCCCCACGGTGGTGCGCCTCGGCTCAGGAGGGAGATGGGGCTATATGCCATGCGCCGCGAGCCCTGGGTTCTCCACGCTGCATCCGAGCGCTCTCCTGTCCCCGCCCTAGGGGTAGATGCGCTTAGATCTCGGGGGGTGCATTTCTAGTAGCAGGTTGATGGTGGGCTTAGGAAAGACACGCTGACCCTGCCCCCTTCGCCCTTCTGCTTTCCTGGATTTGGGGGTTCATTCTGCCTTTTGAACAGTAATTAGAGTTTAGGGTTGAGACGAGCCGAGAGTATTCCGAGGTCTCCTCCCAGCCTCTTGCCCTGCCCTGTCATTTTTGTGCATGAAAGTCTCCTTGCATACTGCCAGTCAAGGCAGCAGAAACGCCAACATCTTTCGCTTTTGAACGAGGCCAAGGAACTGCATCGGCCACCTGGGACAGGCAGTCTCCTATTCTGTGCGCAGGAAGCGGAGTTGTTCCCTAGTCCTGGACTGAGGGTGGGAAGGGCAGAGACCCTCAAATGAAAGTATTGTTAAAGTAATGATGAATACTGGAACGATCTTATATGCCAACCGGCTTTAGCTTTAGTCTCGTGTTGCTGGAATCCCTTCCTATGTGTTTGCCGAACCAGGATCATTCCTATGGCCTCCCGTCCGTTCTCAAATAACCTTGTAACTTATTCACAACCGCTGCAAAAACACTTGTTCATACGTTGTAAGCAATTCATATAGAAACAATTCATAATAAAAAGGTCAGGAAGCCTAAATTTTACTATTTATATTCAACTTGGTATTATGCAAAAGCAATTTCCATAAGCTGAAGAATTTGTATCACTATAACACAGTTAAAGAGAAAAGGGGGTGATGTCTAATTTTTATTAAGCTATTCCTAAAGGTTACTCTAGGGCTGATGTAAATAAACAATGTAAAAGCAGAACAACTTCCACGACTTTTTTTCCTTCAGTTTTCTCGAGGTGAAACAAGGCTATTAGCAAGCAGGGTTGGATATGCCAGAATGTTTGCTCTTCTTTGTTTTCAAGCATATCCCACCACATGTCTGCTTTGGATATTGTTTACAGGAAAATTAAAAAGTCATCTCTTCCTTTGTTTTGAAATCTTAGTTGAATATAGTCAACATTATTTACTTTCAGAAAATATTGCCTTGTGATGTGATTGGACCCCTAATATGGTGCGATGTCCTCCCCTGTTAATTTATTCAGATAATGTGCAGAGAGAATAGCTTAATTGCAAATGAAACTGACAGTGTTTACTGCTGCCTGGGAGCAGTTACAGCCACTTATAGGTAGTGCCTTTTAGTGGTTAGTTCAAGTTAATTGATCCCTTTGGGGTTCCTGAGTAGTCTTCCCAGTTCCCTGTTACTTCTAAGTGTAACCATACTTAAGCCAGTCAGCATCAGCACTTGATTATATCCATTTGAAAAATTTTGCTTTTTATGTATGAAACAGCAAAGATTGAGGATTAGAGGGTTAAATAGGGAACCAAGGAAGAACTTCACTTGAGACCAGTCATGTGTGATAGTGGACACATTGCTTTCTTTTTCTGAGCATCAGCCATAGGGAAAAACAGGAAAAGCTTTCCTCTCCTCTGTCTACTGGAAGGGGATGCTGTGATTTGTAACAAGAAAGCACTAAGTATTTTAGATACTTTGAGCATATGAATTAAAAATCCTTCCGGAGAGTACTGGAGAAACATGATTGTTGTTTACAGTATTTAAGTTAGTGTGGACTGTACAAGTTGAATCCTGATATTTGGCTATTTTTTTCTCTTTATATAGTGTTAATGTACCGGGCTGAGGCTCTAGAAGATTTCACAGGTCCAGACTGTCGTTTTGTGAGCTTTAAAAAAGGTGACCCTGTATATGTCTACTATAAATTGGCAGGGAGATCACCTGAAGTTTGGGCTGGAACTGTAAGTACAATTTTGTCATACCTTAATTTTTTACTTTTTGTTGACTTGTTTAGCACCATAGATTTAAATAACTGTGCTATCCGAGTCTTTCAGGGGGTTAAGTTATTCTCTCTGCTAGACTGTGGGAAAAAAATGATGTCTCTGAATCCAGGTATCAGGCCTGGCAGAAACCTCAGAAGAGGTTTCTTTAATAGGACTGAACTTGAATAGGATTCTGGCTATTGCTCCTCAGCATCAAATTCTAGGTTTTACCAACCATGGATACTCCATACATATTAAAGATTGAAATGGTGACAACCTGAAAATTCTTAACTTCATTTTTTTGAAAAGGAAGGAACTCTTATTTTATAGGATCCATGGGCATTAGGCTCACTCCTGTAAACTATGCGAGGTAGCTGCCTTAGTTTCCTAGAGCTGCTATAACAGAGCACTACAAACTGGGTGTCTTAAAACAAAGAAACTTATTGTCTCACAGCTCTGGAGGTCAGAAGTCCAAAAACCAGGTGTCAGCAGAGCCACTTTTCTTTCTGAAGCCTGTAAGGAAGGATCTGTTCCATACCCTCTCCTGACTTCTGGCAGTGTCTTGCTGGCAATCCATGGTATTCTCTGCCTCAGTTGTCCTCCCTCTGTCTGTGTCCAGTTCTCTCCTTTTAAGGACATCATTCATATTGGATTAGGGCCCACCCTAATTCAGTTTGCCCTCATCTTAACTAATAATATCTTCAAAGACCCAAATAAGATCACCATTCACAGAAGACTGGAGGTTAGGACTTGAGCGTATCTTTTTCAGGGACGCAGTTCAATTAAAATAGTGTGTGAGGAGTGGAAGCTCAAGACGTGTTGTCGGTAGTGGAAGATTCTTCAACCAGTCATGTCAACCAATACAGATGTTTCTCTATCTTCATATGATGAAGATCAGGGATCTAAACTTATCCGAAAAGCTAAAGAGGCACCATTTGTCCCGACTGGGATGGCAGGTTTTGCAGCAATTGTTGTATATGGATTATACAAATTGAAGAGCAGGGGAAATACTAAAATGTCCGTTACCTGATTCACATGTGTGTGGCAGCCCAAGGCTTTGTTGTGGGAGCAATGACTCTTGGTAGGTTCCTATAGGAAATTTTCAAATGTGTGGTCCCCTTTCAGTGTGTTTCTTTATAGACAAAACAAGGTAGATAGTTTCAGCTGACCCTGAAGCTATCTGTAAATATCACTTTTAGTCATTTTCATATAAAAATGGAATAAAGATAATTTAAGTAGTGACACGGTATTACTGTCTATGAAGTATTTCACTAGGGTTTTAAAGAAAAAAATAAAAACACATTCCTTCCCAGCACTGAATTTATGATTATATTGAAGAGTCCAGACTTGCAAATAGGATTGGCAGTATGATGCAGTTTCTGGGAAAACAGATTTGCTATTTCACTGAGTTTTTGAAGGTGGAAACAATTGTTAAAGTGTATGTATTGCATGCTTTTGTCTTTAAAATCATTAAACTTACCTGGTATTGTATAGCAAGAGTAACTCCTTTTAAAGTTGCCAGATAAACACTGATTAAAAAACAAAACAAAACATTTTTTAATAGTGTAAACTACTCATACTAGCCTTAAGCTACTTGGCAAACTAGGTAAAAAGAGTTTTAGAAATTTAAATTGTTAAAGAAGGCAAAAGTGTGAGCAATCTGGGGTCTTATTCCCTTTGTCAGTATTCCATGCTAGCAAGGGTACTACTTTTAGCCATTTTATGGACTGATTTTATTTTCTTCATATTGAATAAAATATTTAAATACTTAACTAGTATTCTTTTTCTTTAGGTATGGGCTATTCCTTGTATCGGGAATACTGGGCAAAACCTAAATTTTAGAAGAAGAGGTGCTGTCGTGCTATCTTGGTGTTGATGGTATTTGTTTTATTTAAACACCTCAAATTAAGGTTACACATATATGCTGGAAATAAAACATTTGAGTAGGTTCAGATAACAACATGGTATTTTGAATATTGGCTTCCTTTCTTTCAGGCTTGATTTGCCTGGTGACCAAATTATTGGTGACAAGTTAACTAGGTCGTTCAGGGAAGTCAAGTTAGCACAAAAGAAACATGTCATCCAAATTCTCTTGATAATGGTAAAATGTCCACATTCTTAAACTCTCATGATGAAATTAGTTCTAAAAAGGACAGCAGGCCAACCCTGAAGTACTTCGAGTTGCTGCAGAATATCACATTGTCTGGTTGTTATATGCTATTTACCCTAATCAATTTTTTCTGCCCACCTTCTAAACTTGTCTAGTGTTTTGGTTTCTAGGGCTGGTTTAATCTCAAAGAACTCAGAAAAGTGCATGGACTATAAAGTTGTAATGCCTCCCACAACTGAAAATGTGTGTGTGTGTGTGTATGTGTTTAAGCTAAACCTAAAAACCGGTAACAGAGCTGCTTACAAGTAGTATTTGTTGTAGAATCATATTTATAAATAAACATGAGGATAACAATTATGGATTCTAGTTTAGTTCTGTAAGATTCAAAAATGTTAAACAAAATATATTACTGGTGTTTTGTATTTACAAGCAAGTTGGCTTGGCCAGGCATTATACACAAACATGACATACTACAGAATGCTTTGTTGCACTTGTGAAATTCTCTTGTCTGACTTTACATTCCATGGTGATAACATGGTAAATGTACTGTTATTAAAGTGAGTAAACCCCCCCCGAAAAAATAATGTGTGAGGCATGTAAGTTTAGAGTTGATTTTATGTATATTTCTTTTTCTCTATAATCACATTTGTATATTTGTGAAAATTTAAGTAATGGTGTTACATAGTCATTGTGCTATTCATTAATCTGTTAAAAAAGCAAAATGTTGTTTTTGCTGTGTGCTTTCTTGTTGCTTTTTGGCAACTTCTGGTCATCCCTTTCCTGCTTTTCAGACACCTGCTCCTGGAGGCTCCCCAGGGGCTCTGTTTCCAGCCATTTTTATGGGTGTCCTGGTATCAGACATGGAAGTCAATGAATGCATCATGCTTTGGTATTTGTAATGAGGAGATACAATAGGAGTAACCTGATTGAGAGGCTTATGAGTTATTGTCCTTTCCTTTTTACAAAGTGCTGTGTGGATTGCATATTTCTTAAAACAGAAAGGGTCCTCAATGTCCTCAGGATTGTCCAAACATGAAGGAATGCCCGGTCCCAACTCTGAATGCTTTCACTTTCAGTAAATCACCAACCAATACAGAAAATAGATTTGAGAACCCCTGAGAGGGAAAAAGTTCATTTTGATGAGTTCCAGATTCCTAGGAAGGAATCTTGAGAGGTCAATTGACATGGTCAAGTACAACCCTTGTATTCGGGCAGATCCCAGTTGAATCACTCTATACAAATAAGAATCTATTCTTTTCCTTTCAAGTCTACTAGACAAGATTTCTTAATAAAATCTGTACTCTTGGAAATGTTTTTCCTTGTACATAAGGCTGTATTTTTCAGATAGTGGTTAAGCTCTTTTTCCCTTCCTCTTTTTTGAGCATTAGAATAAATGAACTCGACTTGCATTTTCCTCCTACTGCAATTTGCTGGTGACTATATTCGTCTATAGAAATCCTGCTTGTCTTTCTGAGTCCCAGCTTGCATCCTGCCTTCTTAGGGAAGCACTGCCTTCAATAAGCTAGAAGGGATCTTTGCTGTTCCATAATTGGGTAGGTGACACTTTGGTCGTATTGCTCATATGGCATTCATTTTTACTGCCTCGAATTGCAATTAGTTTGTTTACATGTCTTAGTGCCATATAAAGTTAAAAGTTCTACAATGGAAGGGACCATGTCTTATCCATCTTCCTTTTGATTATTTTATTACAGGGCAGAGGCACTTATTTACATTTATCCTGTAGTAGCTTAGGCAAGATTTGTTCTCCTGAAGCAATATTCTACTTCATTTTCCATATCAAGTCCATGATTCCTTGGCAGGGATGACATGTAGAAGCAAAATCAAGCACAATCAAGCAAGTTGGAAATAAAAACTGCTTTCTATCATAAAGACCCATAATTCTGCAACATTTTTTTGTGAGATCATAATAAACAGGATACAATCCAATGTTTAATTATGCAGTTTTATGTGATCTGTGGTTGTAGTTGTTCAAAGATTAAACAGAGATAAATATATTTCCTTTTTCCACATATCTCTGTTTTCTTTCCCTTTTCTAGATTCTCTTTAATAAAATTTTCCTCAGAAGGAAAAAAGTATATTTTCCCTCAGTCTCCTCTCTCATTTATTGAGTTTTATACTTAAGGAGATTAAAAATTCTCTCTCTTTAACTTTCAAAATTATTCTTATTTCTGTCTTAGTTTTCATTCTGCAGTCTTTTTTGAATTTCAGACTTTAACTGCCAATATGGCAGCTTTTAATTGGCCTGTTTTATCTAATCTTTATGGCAGTATTCTACTACTCTGCAGGCTTTCAAAGAGTTGCCAGATACAACAAAAGCATTCATGAATGAGGATTTAGGAGTTAGTGATAAAACTAAACTGGGAGTCATATTCCATGGTGCCAGGGAGATTCACTCCCCTGGGTATCTGATCCCATGTAGGGGGGAGGGCAGTGATTTCACCTTTCAAGTTGGCTTAGGTAGAAAGAGAGGGCCACATCTGAGCAACAAAGAGGCATTCGGGAGGAGGCTCTTAGGCACAGTTATAGGGGGGCCTAGCCTCTCCTTCGCAGCAACAGTCTTCCCAAGGGCAAATCTTGTGGTAGAGGGCTCAGCCCATCAAACCACCAGTCCCCCATGTCTGTGGTCATGTTAGCAACCATCGAGGTGGGGCAGGCCACCCCTGCATTCTCCACCAGCTCCTCTAGGGGGCTCTGCATATTTTTTTCCTTGTTTTTTTCTTTTTGTAACTTTTTTTTTAATCTACTGTATGGAAAATAAAAAAATAATAATTTAAAATGAACATAACAATAAAAGAACATTTCAAAGAGACCATAACAAGGGAGTAACAAAAAGACAACTAACCTAAGATAACTACTTTACTTCCAACATGTTCCTACTCTACCCCAAGAAAGTAACCTGATACAGCAACATTTCTGTGAACTTGTTCCTACTATACCCATCAGAAATTAACAGACCATAGTCATTCCTGGGCATTCCCAGAACGTTAAATTTTACCCACGATAGCTTATCTGTTCTTCGATTATTGTGCCCGTTCTTGGATTATTGTTCCCCCTTCCTTAATTGCTCTCTATTGCTAGTTCCCCTACATTCTACATTATAAACCATTTGTTTTACATTTTTCAAAGTTCACATTAGTGGTAGCATATAATATTTCTCTTTTTGTGCCTGGCTTATTTCGCTCAGCATTATGTCTTCAAGGTTCATCCATGTTGTCATATGTTTCACGAGATC
>PVKY010008844.1:0-13758 GCA_004027775.1 Bradypus variegatus
TTCTTTCCAGCCTCAGGAGCTTAGACAAGGGTCTCGAATCCTCCCTGAGAGTCATCATCCCCCTCCCATTTGTAAAATGGAAATGACACTACTATTCTCATGGGGGGGTTGTATGGACCATATGAGGCACCGGTCCAGCACCCAGCACCTAGGACAGTCTCAAAAAGTCGGTTCTCTCCCCTTCCTTTCCCAGCCTAATGCTCGCAGCTATTACCTCTGGCTGCCGGGCGCACTCAGGGCGAAGGCCGGCCTGGGGAGGAAGCAGAAGATCCAAGAACCCTCCGATGGGAAACAGCGGGACAACCTGGAAAGTCCAGGGGCCGCGGGAAGCCCAGCCTGAGGGCGATATTGGGTGTGCAAACCTTGGAAAGCCGCGAAGGGCTAAATCAGCCTCACTGTTGTTTTTAACACTGCGATTTGCCTGGGCAGAGGAAGAACACAAGACAAGGACGGGGCTTCCTCAGTGGCGATCCTGTCACGAGTTAAATGTGTCACTGCTCAAACCCCTTAAAATCCCTTAAAACCCCTCAGACTACATTTACCTGAACAACCACAGGAATATTCTAGAAATGAGATGATTTATTAAGAGAATAATTATCATTTAAGCAAGTCTGGAATAGTAATGAGCCCCCTTTAAAGGAAGGCAAACCTGTGACGAATATCTCAACATTCAAGGCTTAGCAAACCTTCCCAGTAAGATATTTCTTCAGGGTAACTCACCACACCATCCCCTACACAAAATGAACGGAGGGAAATCGCAAAGAGAGGAAGGAGGCAGGCACTTTTCAAAAACAATAATTATCTCTCCAACCTTGGCTGCCTCTTGAATATTTTAAATGGAAGAGGGATAGATCACTTATACTTATGAAATAATTCAAAAAAGGCAGGCACTAATAAACAATTCATCACTAATTGGGAGAGCCCTCAATCTAAAGCCCGTGTTCGTTGCAGGATTTTGTACTAATACATCTAAGGAAGAACTGCTACCTGCCAGTCTGTAAAACTGAATCCCAGGTCTATTTCAGAAAGGACCAATGGCCTGAGCATGTACGATCCTCTGACATAGATATCAGCATTAGCTCCATTTTACAGATGAGTTTCTGAGTCTTAAGAGAGGCAATTGATTGCATGCTTTGTAAGGGGCAGAGCTGGAATTTAGAAAAATAAATCAGAAGGGCAGGGCTGGAACTAAGGTGAAGCAAGCAAGGCATTCACCTCAGGTGTAAAATTTAAGGAGGCACCAAAAACTCAGTCATCAAGATATATAATATTTAAAAAATCAAAACTTAGGTTAAAAATAAAATCCATTCCAGGCAAAATATCAAACTTTTAAATGAAGTCATGGTTCCAACTCTACATTAGCACGACTTGCCCTTCCCCAGGCCCCGCTCTGCTGCTGGGCAAGGCTGCCTCCAAATTCCAATGAGTGGTCCGAGCCTCAGGGACGATGGAAACAGGCCTAAACATTCTAGAATGTGTTCATTGGTAAAACCTTTGTAAGGACGATCAGAAGGTGGGCACAGACTGATTTGATCTGCTACGCCTCTCCCTTCCTTCCTCCATGCTGGTTCTCATTGAGAAAGATAAACTAGCATCAATAGCAGAGACTGTACACTAAGTTCTCATCATTTGCTCTCCCCGGTTGAGCCCAATGAAGTTCGAAAAGAGATTTCCACTTGTCTTTAGCTAAGACCAGGGAGGAGCCTCCACCACACCAGTTGCTGCCCTGTGGTCATCAGAGCAGGGACAAAGCCAGAACCCAACCCATCTTCTTCAAGAGGTCGAATGTGGAGAAGTAACCTCAATCTGTGGAAATCACCCCAGTGCAGATGACCCCATCAGGAGGACTTCTGGCAAATGAGGGAGGCAATCGAGGGAGTGAAGGCTTCTCTTTACCTTCATCAACCAGGAAAAATTGGGAAGAAGACAGTGTTTGTACACAAGTATTGTCTGAGGAGTCCTTAGTGCCTGACAGTTTAATCCAAACCTGACAGTTTGCAAAAGCCTGCAAAGTGGTCTATACCCACTTTCTGGATTCAGTGCCTCACATGGCTGAAATAAGGATTTTTTTTAAAAAAGAGGGGGAGGGGAGGGAGCAAGTATTTGGCCTGCCAGGAGAAACATCACTAGTCTCTTCCACTGTCTCTTTTTCTCCCCTGCCCCGTTTCCTCCTTTCCTCTCTCCTCTCCCCTACTTCTAGCTTAGTATGCTGATGTATCAGCATCTCGCTCTGAGCAGAAACCTTGACCACACAGGCCACGATGACGTGCTTTATCTCAATAAGAATCCCAGAGCACTGCAACTGTCTGACAACTAATTAAACTAAATAACAATGAAATTTTGCCTCCAGTTCTAACAAATGTACATTACTTACAAGCAGTTAAAATTTTTTAAGTTAAATAACTGTCCAGTGAGTGAACATCAGTTTACAAAACACTTTGTCTTATTCACTGAGTTACTTAATATTCCCTCCCATAATCTATTCGCATTGATTCCTTCTTCATCAACTGTCTATGCATTCCAAAACAGCTCAGAGCTGCAATGCAAGGAGCTCCACTGCTGATTCACTAGGGAGGCAATTGGACTCAGTTAAGAAAAAAAAAAAAATACAAGTAACTATCCACTTAAAACAGTACTTATTTTTTAATAGAGCTTTCTGCTTAATTATAATTTAGTTTCTTTTTTTCATTCTTGTTCTGAACTTTCATAATGACATTATCAAACAGTAACAAATATAAATTTGTGCAGCCTAAAATATGCAATTTAATCATAAGCAGTAATTTCCATATCACTGAGGAGGCAAAAAAAAAAAATCAAATGATTAAACTCCAGTACATGCGGACCAGTCTTGAATTAAATTTTACTCTCTGCTAATGTTACGTTTTCTACAGCCATATCAGCAATGGTTTAAAGATAATAGTAAAACCTTTACTGTTATATTAAAACTCCATGTCCCAAAGTGTTTACCAAAGATCTAACTGCTATTCTTTTCTGCAAATTAGAAAAGTCTTCAAAACCTCTTGAAAGGACAGGCAATGGTAGCAGCCTTATAATATTTTTCTTATTATTTCTCAAACTCCACCCCCTTGCCAGCCTGAAACCCTGGGAGTCTGAAATGATGCACTTTTTGCCAGAGAAAAAGAAAATCCTCCCCAGATCAGGGCCTCAGTGAGAACAGACCTTGTTTATTGTGCAGCCCAGCCCCCAACCACGCTCCCCCTCAATCTCAAGTTACATTTCCAACTTTCTAGTAAACTCCAAGGTGGGAAGGAGAGGCTGAAGGTAATGGGATCCACCGACTAGAAAGATGTTAATCCTGACAAACTGCTCAAGCAGTAGCCTGAACCAGGGCTAGATTGAATTTAGTGTCTCCGGAGGGAGCCTACACAAGGCATGTGGTGACAAAACCGCTTTTCATGGTACCCTCTCCAGCAGACGGGCCCCTGCAGAAAGTTGGAGAAGGGCGCCATTGCCCTCTAGTGGCCAGAAGTGCAATCTTCCAGGAAGGAGTCCATTTCCAGAGATGCACAAGGCTCTCCATGTCAGGGAAAAATTATAGCAGAAAGATGTCTAATTATCCTTCTCGAGTGTTTCCTTTAGCCCTTCCTGTTCCTAGAGGAGGCTGTGGGGGGCTATCGCAGTAATCCTGATGGAAAAGCTGATCCCTGCTCTTACTGGTACACCAGGATTTGACCAACTTTTTCTCCAGCTTTTTTTTTTTTTAACAGACCTGTTGATGTGTTTTTTTCCCTAATCAATTATATCATACATTTTGCATACACCGAAGATATTTACACATTCTGGGGTAATAACTTTGGGTTGGAAAGGTTTACAAACACAATGCTTAATAAACTTAGAATGGGGGGTTCTTGACAAATTAGGTACATTTTTATAAACAGAAGACCAATTTCATAAGGGGGAAAATGCATCCCCAAACCCATCTCTGTCTCTTAAATTACTGGCTGGCAAATTTACACAGTACTCAGATTTTCCAGGACACTTAGGAATACATAGCCAATCTGCATACTTGATAGGACAAGAAAGGTTTGCTACCTACCTTCAAACCCTATAGACTACTGTTTTACTATTATTACCCTTTTAATAAGTAGGTATGTTTATGGTCAAAGTGACAAAATCAACATAAAAGTAAACTTCAATGACATTAATATGCTTCTTGAGCATCTGCCTAAATGACTGTATCAAAAATGAAGAAAGATTAAAACCAGATTTGCAGATCTCCTTTGATGGTTCTGAAAACAGGTCTGAATACAACAGATCAAAGTTTAAGTGTCAACTTCATAAGTCCCAGGAATTCACAGGCATGGTTGTGAGACACACTGTGCTCATAGGATTGTAGCTTTCGCATTGTAAATCAGGCCTTGAGGTCAAAGTCATGGTGTTTCCCATATAAGGGTCCCTAAACCAGAATCTTTACAAAGCAGCCTTGTAATTCCATTCAAAGTGGAAGAAAAACCATGAATTATGAAGACAAGTGCATTAAAGGAGCATGAAATTGATCCTCATCCCTCCAAATCATGGTGTGGCTCTCCAGCCCTGCCCCCTCCTCCTATAAATAAAATAAACATACACATTCACAGCCACCACTACAAAGGGGGAACGATGAACTCTGGGTCATAAAAAATAGTTGCAACTTTTTTTTAACTCTCAAATTAACAAAAGATTCCATCTTAATTGAAAGTAGAATTTAGGTTTCTAGTCATTTTACCGTCTGGCATTCTGATAAAAATGCTGCACAGAATGAGAGTTCGGTAGTACTATCAAGATGGTCCACTGCTTTAATTAGAAATATTTTAAAAGTCTATTTTTCTAGTAAGCAATAAGCCCAGTTTGAGCAAACCTACAAGTGTGGGGCCTGCACAGATTATTCTATCTCAGTCCTTTCAAGGAATCTCTTTATCTTTCCTCCCCTAGGAGTGAGAGGTGATTTGAACATTTTTCTTTTTTCAAACAATGTCATGAAATGGCCATTTTAGGCAGACTCTGAAATAAGTAAAATAATGATAATAATTATTAATATGAAAGCATGGCTGTAAGACATTTTTAATATACTAATTTGCAATGTCTCAAAAACACAGCATAAGGGTCATTCTTACCAGGAAAAGTTTCCTGGCCTCTCAAATGCCTTTCCCTGGTCTCTATCGAAAACTACTCACATTCCTTTGTGGTAGGCAGGATTTCAGTTTTGCACAGAGATTCGAATTCCAGGGCCCACTGGCCAACTCTAGAACTTGGAATCAGAGCTCGCAATTAAAGGACTTTAGGGACTGGGAGCTTCAGGGCCTCTCATGTATTGGCCCCAACTCAGTCCCTTTGTTTCGTAACTTTTATTCCTTTGTTCTAGAGGAGGAAGAACAGTCTCCCTGCAGCAGGGGTTGGGCAGTGACTACTTTTGTGTTCTGGTGTCTGCACTGACGTATTTGCAGGAATAATAAATCCACGGTTAGTGAAATGAAGGTCAGCCTCTTTTCTCTTCTCCCCTTGCATTAGGCGCTAGCGCTCGCAGCCCAGCCTCGCAAACGTGCTGGGGCGACGCTGGAGGATCCTCGCTCCTGAGAACACGTCTGCATTCCCATCCCCGGGAAATCCAGACACCCCGCAAAACCATCGATGTCTGCTGCAAACCCAAGTGATTAAAAAAAAAAAAGATGCATCAGCTCTCCAGATTAATTATCGTGGTATCTCTTGTGATTAAACCGAAAACTTACTCCTTGCCACATATTAAGCCGATAAGAATGGTCGGGAAGAAGAAAACAAGAAAAGAGCCATCTGAAGATTATCTTTAGGGGGAAACGGAAGGAAAGACTTGAAGCACATCTGTAGCCTTAAGCAGCACGGTTTCAGAAACAACCGCCCACCCCAGCCCTTAGGGACGACCAGTCGTCACGCAGGGATGGCATTATTAAATAATTAAAAGATGCAATTTCTTAATAGCAGTGCGATGGTCCGTGAAATTCCTGCTGCATTATCAGTAAAAGCTACAGGGTTTCCTATCATTTATACAACCTTTCACCCAAGAGAGCGAAGCGTGGAGCCCCCGACGAAAGCAGGGCCTTGGGAAGAAAGGGACAAGGAAGCTGGACCCGCGGGCCTCTCCGACCCACTTTCTCTAGGGGCCCTTTTCTTCTCCGCGCGAGGCGGGCCCTCCTACAGCTCCGCCCGGGTAGGGAGCCAAAGGGGTGCCCTCCTCACCGTCTTCCCCATCCTGCCCGGTTCTCCGCGCTTCCCACCACTCCGCTCACATTCCGGGGCAAAGCTCAGGGAGGGAGGCCGTGCGTTAGGGGACCTGGAGAGGTCTGATGCGCTCTGGGGGTGGCGCAGGCTTCGGGGAAGGTTCGGTTCGCAAAGTTAACGTTGACCCTGGAAGCTTCGCTGAGCCCAACCCGAGTCTGAGCCGTTCGCCGACTTACCCGTTGGCTGGTGGGAGCTGACAACTGCCCCCAGAGCTCCGGGAGGGACTCGGGTTTGAGGGCTGGAGCGCGCACCGCAGTCAGCAGCCCCAGAGCCGCAGTGAGCGGACCTAAGCTCACGCTATTAAAAGTGCCGGAGAATCGCCGCCCCCGGCTTGGTTCTTTCCGTTTTCCCGGTTTTCCCTGGCAGTCTTTACTAAGCCCCGGGGAGCTCTTGGCGGGGAGCAAGGAGCAGGGGGGTAGGAATCCCGCAGAGCGCGGTCGTGTCGCCGCTTTCAGAAAGAGGTGCAGCGCGGGCGGGAAGGCATTGCGCCGGGGGCTACTTTCTCCAGAGACAGGACCGGGGGCAGTCGGGGTGCCCGGAGCTCCGTTCTACAGTCTGTTGTCCCAGCCGGGTGCAAACGCCCCTCTCCCGCGGCCTGGGCGCAGACCTCTGAAGAGGCAGGAGTGGGGGAGAGAGGTTGGAGCGCACATCTGGCGCCTTTGGCCCCTGCGCTGCCCTCGCCCACAGCTGGCTCCCTTCTCCCTTTCTAATTTTTAAACAAATCTCCTCTTATCCTTCCCCCCCATCCCTTTTGCGATTTGCATCAGTGAAGCCCTTTCGAGTCAGACCCCTTCACGGACAATCCCTTACAGAGGAGTCCCCCCCCATCCACAAGAAGCCCCATCCAGGAAAGGAGAAGGGACTGGCGACGCGCCTCACCTGGGGCCCTTGCGGGGGGGGGGGCGAGCTCCGGGCGGTCCGTCCCTGGCGAAAGGCTAGCGCATTGGTGTCAGCCCCGACCCCAGTCCGGGTCCCATTCACAAGTCGGAGGCGGCTTTGAGCGGCCCCCACGACAACTGCTCCTCGGCCCGCGACGCTCCCCTTGGCTGGCGGCGGCCGCGGAATGAGCCGCCGAGCGCGCTAGTGGCAGGAATGAGAAACCGGAGGGAGGTGGCGGGCGGGGGGGTGGGGGGCGGAGGAGGACGGAGGCCGCCGCTGGGAGGGAAGGAAAAGGCGGGGGGCGGAGAGCAGCCGAGACTGCGAGACGCGGCGAGCTGAGCCTCGCCGGGGCCGTGGGGGCTGACCTCGTCCGCGCTCCGCCCCCCCCAGAGGGCCCCAGCGCTGCTAACCGCTGGATTCGTGGCCGCCCCTCGCGCCCCGGGTCGCTGCGCTCCGGTTCCCTTAGGGCTCAGACAGAGTCTGGAGTGACTGAAGTTGGGCTCCAGGGACGGACAGCCAATCAGGGAGGGAGGAGGAAGGAGGCTAGGGGGAGACTGGGAACCCCGTTTTTTCTCCTTCCCCCCAAATTCGCTCCAGATGGTCAAGCCGGACCCTCTCGGGCCAGCCGAGCTGTTGGCTTGGGGGGAAGCGTCGCCCGAGCGGGAAGGCACTGGGGATCTGGGGAATCCTATTCCCTCCACGTCGGCGGCTGTTGCCCTGCCCCCACCCCTTTCAAACTCTGCTTGGGGCGCGGGTAGCGAAACCAGGGGGAGGGGGCTTCCGACTTGGTTGCAGGCACGTCTCTGTGCTCTCCTATCTCCCCCCATACCCCGTCTGGAGGGAGACGCGGGGAGGCCTGGGGCAGGCTCGGACCAGGCTTGCCCTCCGGGGGTGCCTTGACGCCTGCCCAAGCCAGGTATCGGTGGCTCCCGCAGGGAGCGTCCCTTGTTGCCTCCCCCCTCGCCGCAGACTCCCACGCAGACCCGTGGGTGTGGAGAGGCTGTTCAGCGGGAAGGAGTGCCCGCGCCCTGCCCGTCCTGCCCTTTACTCCTCCACCGCGGACCCGCTGCAGGGATAGGGCGGGCTGAGCCGGGGCTTCAGAAATGGGCCAGGGTCTGAGGGCATGCTTTTGGTATGGGGGGAGGGAGGGGTTGGCGGTGGCCGGACCCGCGTCCACTGTGACCCCAGGAGTGGAGGGGAACAACAGTGACCTGCGTGGGGACCCTGAGCTAAGACAAGTTTCCGGGGTGGGGTAGGAGCTGGGGATGGAGGAAAGAGAAAAGAAGGTGAAGAAGTAAATGGGCAAAGGGTGAGACGGAGCTGCCTGGGGGGTCGAGGATGAGGCTGGGAAATGAGGAATGCCGGGCCCAGGACGGAAGCAGGGGGAGGAGATCGCGGTGGGGGGTACGGGAGGCAGGGCGCGGGGGCACGGCCTTCGGAAAAGGCGTGAGGAAAGAGGAGTTAACGGAACGGGAGGCGAAGGAGGAAGAGAAAGCCTCCGAGGCGACGCGAAGCGGGGAGGGGCCAGGGGCGCAAGGAGAGGAGAGGGGTCGGCCGAACCCCGCCCTCTCGCTCCCCGCAGTCTGTTCCCGAGTCGCGGGCGCACTGAGCTCGCCGGGTTTCCGCGTGGCGCGGGACAGCGTGCATGCAGGTGGGAGGGGGTCGAGGCTACGCTCCATAGGTACACCCCGCTCCCCCCCGCCTCCACCCGCTTCCTTCTCCGCGGCTCCCGGATGCCTGCGGTACCCGGCGCCTGTGCCCCGCGGGCGCCCTGCTTGTCTGCCGCAGTCCGTTGACCCTGGCTTTAGACTGCCCCCCCTCGGCTGGGGAGGGGGTGGGGGCGCGAAGTTTCCAGAAGCCCACTATACTTGCCTCTGCGCCCTTCCTGACCGGTGACAGGCCTCTGGGCCCCAGATCCCCTCACGCTCGGCAAACACATGCTCGGTGCAGCGGACGTCGGAGGCCACCCACGCCGAGCGCCTTCCCAGGGAACGAGGTGCGCTGGGTCACGAGGCCTCCTTCTTGCTCCGGTCTCCGCTAGTGGGTCTGTGGCCCAGAGTCCCTTCCACAGCTCTGCCTTGCTTCCTCTCTCAGCCTCTTTGTCCCTGTCTTTTCATCTGTCACTTGCCTGCCATTAGCCTTAAAACTGTCAATTAGGGTCGGTCCCAGGCCACCGCCGAAATATTAATCACCCTCTAGGAGTCGGACCCTCCAAAACGGGTCTCCTGTTCCACGTTGCTCGCACCACTAGAAGAAAACAAGTTGGATAAAGCAAAGCAGCACTTCATTTGGCCAAAGAATGGAAAAGGGTGCACTGGTGCCGGAAAGGCACCTTCTCTCTGAAGGGCGCTGAGTGGGGTTCTTCGTAGTGGTTTATGGGATGGTGGGTGGGGCAAGTGGGCAAGGAGATTTCCGGAGAATTCAAGGAGTTTTTCAAATAATTGGTTTTGAGCATCCTCAGTCTTTGGTCATGCTTCTACATACATTGGATGTCCAGAAAATGGCATCTAAATCCCACCCAGAGGTGAGGGTTTGCTATTATAATGAGAAAAGGTAAAGTAGGGTCCGGATTGGGGGCTTAATGCACATGATCTGGGAAAGGGACTTTTCTGGCTGTGGCAAGGCAGGAACCTGAGGTCAGCAATGAGATGGATTCTTGCGTTTTCATTGGCTAAAGACTTTGTAGAACCTACATTGTGTGGGGGCAATGGCTACAGGAGCTGGAGTTTTTAGCAGCTCAGCTTCTTTACAGGTGTTTGCAGTTGTATTTTTCCTGAAAATAAGCACAACTCAAGCAAAGACAGAAGTTTGAAGTTTTTGTGAGCCACCTTCTGGATCATACTTCCTATTGGTGACAAAAGAAAACCCACTCTTATGGGGCTTAGTGATGGTGATAGTGGGCTCTGGTCTCTCCTTTTCTGCTTACAAATGAAGTTACACAAGAAAAAAGGTAAGACTCCACCTTCCCCTAGAACCCCTACTCAGGTCACTTGCTCTTGTTTGGTTACAAACCGTTGTTTGGATTTTCTCATCCTTCTCAGGTGGACATAAAGGGAACATGAAACCACCGTCAATCTAATTATACATACACAAAGATGTTCACTATCTGTGATGGTTAGGACAGCTCTCAATCTGTGAGAGGTTTCATTAATTCCACTGTGGAGGTGTGGTATGATGAGCCTGGTAACATGGGATCTGACAGCTTGAATTTGTCTTCTACTTTCTATTCAACATTTATCGGTAATAGCAGTTGTTTTTTTGGACCATCCAGATTATGAATGATAACATAGGGAATTAAAAATCTAAGATAACATAGGGAATTAAAAACCTAAGTTGGCATTTGCTTTGTAGATTTCCATTGATAATGCATGCACAGAGCAGATAGAATCCATTGTTTAGCAATAGCCAATATTCCGTTGCACAACTCAGCAATCAATTCCATGTCTAGGATTTTACCCAAGAGAACTGAAAACATATGTCCACACAAAGATATGTACCTGAATTGTTCCAAGCCCAAATCTGGAAGTGATCCAAATGTGCATCAACTAGCGAATGGATAAACAAAATGTGGTATATCCATACAATGGAATGCTATTCGGCAATTAAAAGGAAACTCATACTGTTGCATGCTACAACATGATTGAACCATAAAAGTATATGCTAACTGAAAGATTCCAGATGCAAATCCACATACCTGATTCCATTCATATGAATTCCAGAAAAGGCAAATTTAGAGAGACAGAAAGAAGAAGTGGTTGCCCAGGACTGCAGGTGTGAGCAGGAATTGACTGCAGATGGGCATGAGGGAAATTTGTGGGGTGATGGAAATGTTCTAAAACTGGATAGCTTGCAAACATCCATAAATTTACTAAAAATCATTGACTTGTAACCACAAAAAGCCAAAAAAACATGTATTTCTTTTTGCACTTCCATTTCCATAGTGTCTGTGACCTGCAGCTAAGCCCCAGGGAGGAAATTTTTTGCAAGGCAGTTTTTAAGACAGAAAAACATTAAAACAAGTTTAAGTTCTTATGGAAAGATAACCATACTTCTATTCAGTGAGTTCTATTTCGGCGACTGCTTTGGAGAACCTTAAATTGTTAAAGCAAGTTAATTCCCTCCTTTCACTCTTCTAAGTGATTAATTCCTGGGAACTAGAGTTAGGCATCCCAGTTCGTGACATTTTAAACACACCTACACATAGAGTACAAAGTGCACATTTCAGAGGGGATTTTTTTATGACTATGTTAGGATCTGTCTTAGGAATCCATATCAAACTCATAGGTGGGGTATTGTGTGATTACAATTTTGATTAAAAAAGGAAAAGAGAAAGAAGGGAAAAATAACCTACTGACAGCTTAAGTTGAAAGATTCAGCTCAGCCAGGCAGCCAAAAGTTTGGGTGTTTATCTTAACTTGCTTCACCTTTCCTTCACTTTGTTCTTCAAGCGAAGAAGCCAAGGTTCATGGTTCACCATTGCACCACAGCCAGTATTAAACAGTCGCTTCTGCTTCCTGCCTGTTCCAGACAGAGACGAGGCCCAAACGGGCCTTTGTTGTCTTTGTCCCTGCCAGCAAGAGGCTGTTAATTTCCTGTCAGTTCCCTCATCAAAGTTACCAGGCTCTCGTCCCTTTGATGCACCTCTCCTCAGACTCTGAAGACAGCCAGGCCCTGCTGACTCGGTTCCTTGTCTCCCCTCAGAAGCCCCGGGCTCCCCAGAACTTCTCAAAGCTTCCTGCTATAGAGGTATCCTTTGGAAAGCAGTGTCAAAAGCAAGGTGGGAGCCAAGCAAGGAGTGGGTTTCACATGTATCAGTGGACTCCCATCTTTCTTTCCACAGGAGGAGTGAAGACGTTGAAAAAGATGGAAGAGGCGAGCAATTTCTGAATGAGACACTCGGCGTAGAAACTCCCACCGCTGGCCCTGTGAGGAAAGTGGGAAGAATGTTGGTCTTTGATCTGTGTCTATTCTTGGTTTTCTCATTTAACTAGTTGTGTGGCTTTGGACAGAGACTTTATCTCTACAAGATGCAGTTTCTAATTCTGTAAAATGGCGGTTATTGCCTGTGCCTGGATGGGTGTAAGGATTACCGACCCTCATACCTAAAGCGTGGAACACAGGTCCATGATGGAAAGTTATTAATTACTACTATCAATTATTAGATCTGACTATTATCATACCTTAAGTAACTTGAGCAAGAGAGGAGTCATGTTGCAATTATGAATTATAATTGTGAAGATTAATCTTATCTTAAATGGGATTCATAGTAAAACGTCTAACTGGGGATGTTATGGCAGTTCAAAGTCTCCTGACACTGTCAGGCATGTGCTGGGTCGTATAGAATTAGATGTGCCAGCCTTGGAGGCAGGGGCCCAAGTTCAAGTCCTGGATCTGCCACAACTTCATTGAGTCACCTTGGGTAAGTCATCCCTTCCTCCGAGGCTCAGTGTCTCTGGCTTTAAATGAGAGCTTACACAAAATGAGCTCTGGGAAGGATCCTTCCAAAGTTGAAATTCTGCAGTCTTTAAGCTCCTTTCTTCATTTAAATGAAAGCATGCATCTCAGAGGCACAATTACCCTTTCTGCCTCTAGGAGTAATCAGTCAATAATCTGCAAAAGCCTGACTTCTGGCATCCCCTCTCTCTGAAATACATCCTCTTAACCTCTGTGAAGAGCTTGTCTTTGTCTTTCCCCCTCACCTAGACTGTGAACTTGCCAAGGACAAGAAAGATACACTTTTGGCTAATGCGTGCATCCCCAACACTTGCCCGGTGCCTGGCAGATCAAGCATAGAAATCCATAAATATTTTTGAGTGAATGAAAACCAGTCTATCAGTCAAATATCACCACAAGGATACTATGCAAGAATGATCCCAGCACTCAGCATTTTAAAACAACAATTGTTTATTCCCGCAGACCTCTAGGGTGGCTGGGTTTGCCTGGTCTAGACGGAGCTGTGCTGGAGCAAGTTGACCCAGCTCCCGTATTTGTCGTCCTCCTCCTGGGACCAGCCGGCATGTTCTCCTGGCAGTGGTGGTGACACAGCGGTCAAGGAGAAGCAAGCGCAGACTCTGGAGGCCTAGGCCAAAGCCTGTCAGATGGTGAGGTCGAACGTGAAGGGGGTGGCCAAATATAATCAACCGTTGTAGGCAAAGAAACTCTAGAGTTACATGGCAAAGGGTGCGAATACTGAGAAGGGTGAAGAGTCGGAGCCGCTAATGCCATCTCTCACTGGCAGAAACAGCTCTCCATCAGGCCTCCATTGGGGGCCATCTTGGTTTTTCAGGTCTATAATCATGGATAGAACATATTCTAGAACATTAGAGGGTCAGCAAATTGCACCATATCATTGCATGCATCCCTTTCCTCTCTGTCAGGGTTCAGGTCAGAAAGGGAGAAGGGAAACAAAAATAATAATATAATCATAATCAGCATCTTTTATTCAGCTGTTTTATATCCCAGAAACTTTTATATATAAACCAATAATCCTCAAAACATTTCTTCAAAGTATGTATTATTATTCCTGTTTTACAGATGGGAGAATAGAAACCACAAGGAAATGACATGCACTGCCCAGGATCATGCAACTGATAAGTATTGTGGAGCTGGAATTTGACTCACAAGTTA
>PVKY010008845.1:0-13742 GCA_004027775.1 Bradypus variegatus
TGTGTCAGTAATTTCTCCGCCTCTTCCCCAGACTTGGTATGGTCAGTCTTTGTAATTTTAGTCCTTCTAAGTACATGTTTAGGGTATATCTTTATGGTTGTAATTTTCATTTCCCTAATGACTAATGAGCATCCTTTCATGTACCTGTTTGCCTTCCATAAATCTTTGGTGAGATGTGTGTTCAAGTCTTTTACCCATTTTTAAATTGAGTTCTCTCATTATTGAGTTTTCAGATCTCTATATATTCTAGATACAAGTCCTTAATCAGATATATGATTTGAAAATATTGTATTTTCATTTTCTTAAGTGTCATTCAAAGAGCAGACATTTTTAATTTTGATGAAGTCCAGTTTATCTTTAATGAATCATGCTTTTGATGTCATATCTAGGAAATTTTTGCTTAACCTAAGACCTCAATGATTTTTTTCTATGCTTACTTCTAGGTGTTTTATAATTTTAGGTTTTATATTTTTAGCTATGATTATTTTAAGTTACTTTTTGTATATGGTGTCAAGAAGGATCAAAGTTCATGTGCAAGATATGGATCAAAGTTCATTTGCTGCATACCGATACCCAGTCGTTTCACCATCATTTATTGAAAGGGCTGTCCTTTCCCCTGAATTGCCTTCTACTCTTGTGGAAAATCAATTGTCCCTGTACATGCAGGCCCATCTCTGGGATATCTGTGCTGTTCCATTGATCTATTCATCTGTCTTGATGCCAGTTCCACACTGTCTTTACTGTTGTACCTTTATGATAAGTCCTGATTTAGGTAGTGGGTACTTTGTTCTTCACATTTAAAGTTGCCTTGGCTGTGCAAAGTCCTTTGCATTTCCATACAGATTTTTAAAGTAGCTGATCAATTTCTAAAAAAGAACCTGCTGGGATTTTGACTTGGGATTGTGTTGCATCTGTGAATCCATTTGTGGATAATTGATATTTTAATACAATTTTGAGTCTTCTGACCCATGAACACACCGTATGTCTCCATTTATTTAAGGCCTTTGTAAATTTCTCACTGTGATGCTTTGTAGTACTCAATGTACAGATCCTGCAGATCTTTTGTCAGATGCATTCTTTCCTATTTTATGTTTTTTTATGTGATTGTAAATTATATTTTTTAAATTTTAATTTCTGATTATCCATTTCTGGTATATAGAAATATAAATGCATTTTGCATATTAATTTTTTCCCTTCAACTTTGCTAAATTAGTAGTTCTAAATGCTTTTCTATAGATGTTTAGATTTTCAATGTAGACAATCATGTTGCACATAAAGAAAGTTTTACTTTTGTCTTTCCAATATGAAGGCCTTTTATTTCTTTATCTTGCCTTATTGCACTGGCACGAACCTCTAGTGCACAGTTGAACAGAAATGGGAAAGCAAACAGCCTTGTCTTGTTCTTGAACTTAGGATAGAGCATTCAGTCTGTTACCATTAACTGTCACATTAACTCTAGGTTGTTTGTAGATTCCCTTTATTAGGTTGAGGATGTTCCATTCTATTTCTAATTTACTGAATGTTGTTATCAGTACACATTCTAGTTTGCTAATGCTGCCAAAATGCAAAACACCAGAAATGGACGGGCTTTTATAAAAGGCAGTTTATTTGGTTACAAAGTTACAGTCTTAAGGCCATAAAGTGTCCAACAATCTAGTACCTTCACTGGAGGATGGCCAATGGTGTCCAGAAAACCTCTGTTAGCTGGGAAGGCACCTGGCTGGTGACTGCTCCAAAGTTCTGGTTCAAAATACCTTTCTCCCAGGACGTTCCACTCTAGGCTGCAGTTCCTCAAAAATGGCTTTCTCCCAAGATGTTCCTCTCTAGGCTTCAGCTTCTCTCCAAAATGTCACTCCAAGTTGCTCTTGGGGCATGTGTCCTCTCTCAGCTTCTCCGGAGCAAGAGTCTGCTTTCAACAGCTGTCTTCAAACTGTCTCTCATCTGCAGCTCCTCTCAGCTCCTGGGCATTCTTCAGAGTGTCCCTCTTGGCTGTAGCAAGCTTGCTCCTTCTGTCTGAGCTTATATAGTGCTCTAGTAAACTAACAAAGGCCCATGCTGAATGAGTGGGTCCACACCTCCATGGAAATTATTTCATCAGAGTTATCAGACTACAGTTGGGTGGGTCACATCTTCATGGAAATACTCAAAAGATTCCAATCTAATCAGCACTAAAACATCTGCCCCACAAGATGGCATCAAATAATATGGCTTTTTTCTGGGGGACATAATACATTCAAACTGGCACAGTACAGATGTTGAATTTTGTCCAATGCTCTTTCGGCATCTGGAGCAGAGATCAGCAAACTTTTTCTGTAAAGGGCCACTTCTTGAACATTCTAGGCTTTGCTGACCACATATGGTCTCTCTGTGGTTCTATATGCACTTGAAAGACTGTTCTGTGAATGTAGGTGGAATGTTTGTAAATATCACTTAGGTCGAGGAGGTTGATAGTGTTTTTCGGTGCTTCTATACCCTTAGTCCTTACCTGCCTACTTTTTCTGTCATTTATTGAGAGGACTGTTGAAAAATCTAATGGTAATCATGGATTTATCTATTTCTCTTTGCACTTCTATCATTTTTTACTTCATGTATTTTGAAATTCTGATATTAGGAACATAGACATTTTGAATTTTTATGTATTCTTGATGGATTGACTCTTTATTGTTGTGAAATAACCTGTTTTGTCCCTGGTAATATTCTTTGCTCTCAAATCTACTTTGTCTTGTTTCAGTATAGACCCATGCCAAATTTCTTTTAATTAGTGTTAAGTGGTATATCTTTTTCCATCCTTTTTCTTTTGAGATATAATTCACATACCAGAAAATTCATATTCTTTTAAAGTGTCCATCTTTTTAAACTATTTGTGGCTTTTACTTTAAACTATTTGCGTCTTTATATTTAAAGTGTTCTACTTGTAAGTAGCATATAGTTGGATTGTGCTTTTTTTAAGCCAATCTTACAGTCTCTGTCTTTTATTTGGAGTGTTTTGGCTGTTTATATTTAATGTGATTATTGGTATGGCTAGGCGTAAGTCTATCATCTTGCTGTTAATTTTCTTTTGTTGCCTCTGTTCTTTTTCTCCCATTTTCTTCTGTCTTTTGCATTTATTCAATATTTTTTATGATTCCATTTGATGTCCTTTTTAGCTTATTAGCTACAAATTTTGTTTTGTTGTTTTAATGGTTACTTTGGGGTATATAGTTTATATTTTATCTTTTCACAGTCTACCTTCAAGTGCAGTTATACCACTTCATATACAATACAAGAACCTTGCAATCGTGTAGTTTCATTTCTTCCATCTGGGCCTTTCTGCGATTGTTTTACTTTTTTACTTTGCTATCTGTTTTAGAGCCCATATTACAATGTTATTAGTTTTGTTTAAACAACTAATTTTCTTTTAAAAATATATAAATAATAAGAAAAATTCTTATATATTTAATGAGGTAGTTACCACTGTCTGTGCTCTTTGCCTAGATTCATATTTCCATCTGGTATCATTTTCTCTTTGCCTGTTGGACTTCCTTTAGCGTTCCTTTTAGCGTGGGTCTGATGGAGAGGAATTCTTTTAGCTTCTGTATACCTGGGTATAGAATTCTGGATCACCATTTTTTTTCTTGTAGTATTTTAGAGATGGTGCTCCATTATGCTTTTTCCAAGCATTGTTTTCTATGAGAAATCTGCTGTCATCCTTATTTTTGTTCCTCTGAACATAACAATTCTTTTTTCTCTGGCTACTTTTGAGAATTTCTGTTTATCATTGCTTTTGAGCAATATGATTTTGTTGTCCCTCAGAGAGTTTCCTTTATATTTTTGTGCTTGGGATTCATGGTCTCTGAGTTTATATTTTTTTCAAATTAGGGAAAATTTTGACCAATATGTCTTAGAATATTTTTCAGCTCCCCTGTCTCCCCTGGGGACTCCAATTACACATTTATTAGGCACTCTACATTACTTCCTCACATTTTATCTTTTCTTCAATTCTTTTTTTATATATAATTTCATTTTGGATAGTTTTGATTATTGAGCCTTCAAATTCACCAACCTTTTGTTCTGCAGTGGCTAACCCGCCGTTAATATCTTTCAGAGCATTTTTGATATCAGATATTATAAATATTATCTCTAGAAGTTTGATTTGGCTCTTTTTTATATCTTGCATGTCTCCAGTTAACTTTTTAAACATATGGAATGCTGTTATAATAATTGTTTAATGCCTTTCCTGCTAATTCTGACATTTCAGAGTCTTTTAATTGGTTTATTTTTCTCTTCATCATGGATCATGTTTTCCTCCTTCTTTGTCTGCTTGGTAATTTTTATAAGATACCAGACATTGTTTATTTTACCTTTTGGGGTATTGGATACTTCTGTGTTCCTATAAATATTTTTGAGCTTTGTTCTGGTATGTAGTTAAATTACTTGGAAATAGTTTGATTCTTTCAAGTCTTGCTTCTGTTGTTTGTTAGGTAGGTCCAGAGAAGAAGTATTTTAAAATTAATTATTCTCTATTATTGAGGCAGTTCCATCCTGAGTGCTTTACCCAATTCCCTGTGGATTTGGAATGGTGGGAACCACACTGCTTTCAGCCCTGTTTGGGTTACAGACTGTGCCTCTAATTTTTCCTGGTGGTTCTTTCCTGAGCCTCACGTAGTTTCCTCGCACACATGTGCTGAATACGTGAGAGGACCAGGACCATCTGAGCAACTCTGTGGTTCTCTCTCTGAGGATCTCTTTTCTCAACTGCGGGCGTCTGGGCTCCACCCGGCTTTCTTTTGTTTACTCTGCAGCCTGGAAAATCTCTCAAGGCAGGAAGCTGGGACCATCTCAGGGCTCATTTTGTTTCTTGTCTCTCAGGGGTTACTGTCCTTTGTTGCTTGTTTACTGCTTAGAGCTGAGTTTGGCAAACGCACGATGCTGGAGAGCCCTGGGAAATAAGAGTACACTCGGAGGATTCCATAAGCCGGGTTGGTCTGTGTCATCATTCCATTTCTGTACGATTCTAGGGAGGTTTACCCTATTATCAGCAATTATTTATCTCTGTTACTGCCTTGTCACCTTATATCAGAAATCTTGTTTACTCATTTCTCTCCTGTCCTATTTGGGAATGCCAGTAGCCAGGGACTGCGTATTTCTCCTTTCTGCTTTGAGTGTAGTGCCTAACAATCATTTAGATTGTCATGAGTTTATTTAGTGAATGAGTGTGTCCTCCTTTACTGGTCTCACATAGGTTTTAAAAGACAGGCTGCTTCTTATTGTTGCTTGACCTTTCCTTTGTCACGGATGGGAAGCCTGCACTCAAGTTAGAATTGTTGAGTAGAATCCACCGGACTTCCTCAATTTGGACTCATTGGCATCATGACTATGAAACAGTGGAGGTGGGGGGAGTTGGCAGTCATGTTTTCTAAGTTAAAAACAAGGCTAATTGGCACCATGGGCCATTATTCACCCCCTAAGGATGTCTTCTCATGACCTTTAGGGAAAAAACATAGACCCTCGGTTTTCCACCATGCTTGGCATATTGACCCAACAAGTCTAGAAGACTAGGTGGTATTTCTGACACCATCGCTGTTCAGACTCATGCATTAAGTTTCTCCTGTGAGTCAGGACAGTTCTAGACATTTATATGGGTAGCCAATGAGATGAGCAGCCTAAGAATTAATATGCCAAGTCTGAAGATGAGAACTTTGCTGTTCACTACATCTGCCTGAGTTCTCCAAGGTCACATAGTAAGTGTTGGATGGACCTAGGTGCAAACCCGGGTCCTTCTGTCTCCAAATCGAGGGTCCTCTTGTAGCCCCTGTCCTTTTCCGTCCTCTTCCTTCTTGCTGCAGGAAGGGCAGCATAATGGCTCAGGCTTGGACTTCAGGGTCAAACTATTTGGATTCGTATTCAAATACCACCTACAAGCTGTGGGACCTTGGAAAGTTAACTATCTCTTAGCCTTCTATTTCTTCATCAGTAACTTGTGGTTAATAATGGAACATACTTTTTGGGATTGGTGAAGACCAGTTAGATAATATAACCAATGCCCAGTGCCTGGCACACAGGAGCTAGCAGTACCCAATAAACAGTAACTGTCCTTGTTGCTGCTACCATCATCCTGCGCAAGAGGCCCCTGCCTTAGCTGCCTCCTGCTTCAGTGCAGGACCCCCTCACCCCAGCCTTTCATGTCCTGCCTTGTCCTGTAGTACCTTGTTCTCAAATGCAGGGTCCCAGAATCTTCACCTCTGAGTCTTTTATATCCTCTTGTCCCCACTTGTTCCATTTTCTCTGTGCACTGTTTGCAGAGAACTCAGATAATCCTAGCTGCTGGACCCCCATAAAATCTTGCCATTTGTGGCCCATTTCAATAGCTTCTGATTCCTCTGCCTTCCCTAAAGGTCCTGTGAAATAGAAAGCATTGGACCTGCAGTCAGAGAGACCCAGGTTCATATCCTGATTTTGTCACTTAGTCAACAGTTTGACTTAACCAGTTCATTTCAACTCTCTGAGCCTGTTTCGTCTTCTGTAATAGTCAAAAGAAAACTCACTTCATGGGTTATTGTGAAGATTAAATGTGTTACTAGATACAGAAGCCCCTTACGCCATGGCCTGGCACACATCGGCATACACTCACTGATTATTAATCTAATTCTGAAAATAATATTGATCAGGCCTTTAGCCACAAGAATGCACAATGAAGAAAAAGCCATTTTTCTTGAGACTGAATTTAGTAACAGCTTAAGTTGTAGAGTAGAGAGAAAGCAAAGTATGTTCACAAATTTTAAGCCTAGAGAGATGGTTCGTTTCCTTCCTCTTACAAAGAAAGAAGGAAATTAGAAGGAAAATATCTGTCATTTATTAAAATAAATTTCTTAGTGAGCCAAATGAACAAATTATTGAAATGTGGCAATTTAGGTAACCAGGATACCTTCCTCCCTGGTTGTGCACGATGAGAGAGATGATAATGTGATTCGCCACTTGGCCTTCAGAGTTTCAGTGATAGGTTTGTCTTCAATTGTAGTGCATTGAAATAATTGACTAATAGATATTAATGCTCTGGGCTTCAGATTATCTTTGTGAGCCTCTCTTCTGCCTCATCAAAGCCTTTTGGAGCAGATTTAGAGATATATGAATTTTGAGGCAGCTGGAGCAAAGTGAAAAGAGCAGAGATCTGGAATCCTGCATCCTGGGTTAGCATCCTGGCTGTTAGCTCATTCTGAGAACTTGGGCAGGCATCTCCAGGCACCCCCCCACGCCCCTTATTTGGAAAATGGACATGCATTCCTTAAACAAGCAGCATCCGTGGAGAGCCTGCTGCCTGCAGGGACCGACCGTCTAATGGTCTCTGCAGAAGCAGTGGTAATGGGTGGCCGAGAGCTTTGTAGATGGCCACGGAGAACCTACCCGCGATGCTGGTGATGGACATTCTGCCGGTGGTGCTGACACCTGCCCCAGAATGTGCCGTGCTCCTTTTGTCGTCGTCTTTTTTTAACCCTCTTGGCACAGATTTTGTTCACTTTGTAGGTTACTAAGCCACCAAAAGAACATGGCTAGATTTCAGCTAACCTGACTTGTGTTCTAGTCATCAGCTCACGAACTTGTGCCCCAATTTTGAGAGAAAGAAGGAGAACCAGTATGTTAGTTCTGTAGCTGCCAGGCTTCATGTTAGGAAATTGTATAATGTTTTCTTGCTTAATTTACATGCCAGTTCTGTGAGGTATTAGAATTAATATCCAGTTTTTTAGATGAGGAAGTTGAGGCTCAGAGTGAAATGACCGGCTTCTGGTCACAGGGGAAGAAATGGCATTTGCAATGCCACCTCCTGTCCCTGGGTCTCCCTGAATAGTGTGAACAGAGAAGTTTATCCTTGGTCAACTCATGTAACCCCTTTATGGCTCATTCGCTTTGACTATGGAAGGAGAATGCTGCTCACTCCCTTCTCGCCGTGGAGCCTGCTGGCGCGCACCATCGTCCCGGGGCACGTACGAACAGCGCTGGGGGGCTTAGGGTCCGTTTGTGGGTTGGTATGCAGAGTCACACTGCTGCAGTCCCCTGCTTTTCTAGCCTAATCAAATTGTCAAGCAAATTTATTTACTAGTTGTTCATCAGTCTGAAGGTTGCTGATTTCTGTGACTGTATCAAGAAATGGTGATTTGGTAAAGGAGTCGATTCATCCCTATGGTAGTTTTAGTTGTCTGGTTGGTGGGTTGTTATCTCCAGCATTTGGAAGGCCAATAACTGGTGCAACCTTATCATTACAGTACCTATTTATTCACAGCAGCAAATTAAACTCTTATCCTATTGAAAGTTATATCTTGACCAATGGGCTGTTCTGCGTTATGGGCAGCCACCCGACTACCAAGCAGCAGATTTGATGTGAGTCCTAGTTTACTAGCTGTGGAAATGGCAGTGCCCCTCTGCAGATGTTCCTAAGCACTCTGAAACTCAGTTACCTTATGCTTACATTGGGGGTCAGTAATAACCAAGTCACAAGAATCAACTTGAAAATTTCAACTGATGACAGATTCAAATTTCATTTGGTATGCTAATCATAAAATCCTAAACTTTTCCTCCCTGCTTTACAGAGTGTAAACTATTTATACATACTATTTTTTTCATTAGAGAAGTTGTAGGTTTGCAGAAAATCATGCCGAAAATACGGAGTTCCCATACACCCTGCATTATTAACACCTGGCATTATTGAGGTACATTTGTTACATTTGATAGAAGAATATTATTTTAACATTGTATATTATATATTACATATAATTTTATATAATATAATCATATTATTATAACATATAACAGTATATCATTTGAGTTCACTATTTGTGTTTTATAGCCCTATTTTTTTAAAAAAATTTTTATTCTAGTAACATATATAGAACCTAAAATTTTCCTTTAATCACATTCAAATATGTAAGTTGGTACTGTTATGTTCACGATGTTGTGCTCCCATCAGTACCTTCCATTACCAAAACTTCTCCACCACCCCAAGTAGAAATTCTGTACAATTTAAGCATTAATTTCCCATTCTGTACCCCCACCCCAGCCTCTGGTAACCTGTATTCTAGTTTCTGACTGTATGAATTTGCTTATTCTAGTTATTTCGTATCAGGGAGGTCATACAGTTTTTTCCTTTTGTGCCTGGCTTATTTCATTCAACATGTCTTCAAGGTTCATCCATGTCGTCTCCTGTATCAACACTTCGTTCCTTCTTGAGATTGAGTAATATTCCATCATGGGTATATACTACATTTTGTCTCTCCAGTCATTGGTTGATGGACAGCTGGGTGGCTCCTACATTTTGGCAATTTTGAATAATGTACCCAAGAGAATTAGTGGTCACCTCTCGTCCTCTCACTCCCTGCCTCCCTGTTTCTGTCGTGAGGACCCTTGTGACGACACTGGGCCCACCTGGGTAACCCAGCATGCTTTCGCCATCTCAGAGTCCTTTAACTGAAGCACGTCTGCTGAATTCCTCTGGCCTTGTAAGGTGTCATGTTCACAAATTCTGGGTATTAAGCCATGAACATATTTGAAGTTTTTTTCTGCTAACCAGACCTCTCTTGTGATGTTGGGAAAATAACCAACCTGTGCCTCAGTTTCCTCAGCTATAAAATGGGTAAGATGGTAGTTTTCTTGCATGATGGCTTGATATTAAATGCAACGATGAGTGATAGTAAATGCAATCCTGTGTGTCAAGTGTCTGGCCAGTGCTTGGTGTCGTGCAGGCTCTCTGTAAGTATTAATTCCCCTTCCCTTTTAGCCAAGTGTTTGTTAAACTAATGTGACAGTCGTCTTGTATTTCAGCTTACTGTGCATTGGACAGTGCGCCATGCTTTATGTGAACTGTGAGAGTCAGACTGTTTCAGATGATGCAGTGATGAAAGCTCACTTTCAACTTTAACAAAAAGGATTTATTGGAAGGGTATTTGGGTATCTCACAAATTTGAAAATGGCTGCAGGAGCCAGGACAGCTCCAGGCCTTGAGGGACTGAAGCTTGAATTTTTCCATGCCAGTGGCTCTCTCGCGTTGTCTGTCTGTCTGTCTGCCTATCCCTGTCTGTGCCTGTGTTTCTCTGTGTGTGTGTGTCTCTCCCAGCTTCAGGTCAGCCTCTCGTTTTCCTCCTCTTGTTGAGCATCTTAAGTCATGTCCTTAAAGAGTTCCGTGGCCATCCTGGGCAGCTGGCTTCAGAACACTGGCCTGGCCTGGTCGACAGCCTGGTTGCTGACAGTGAGGACAGTACAGAGACTGGCTAGACCTGGGTCACGTTTCCACCATGGCCAGCGGATGGGGGTGACTCTGAGAATTTTGTATTTGAAATGATTGTGGGGCAGGTGGAGCAGTTCCTAAAGGCAGGGGCTGCTGTTATCAGAGGAAAGCGAGAAAACAGAACTGCCTCTACTCAGAAACTCTATGATTTTTACCCCCCTTACTCTCTCCAACAAAGCCACATGGCATGGGCCTCCTTGCTGTTTCTGGAACTTTCCAGACAGGCTCCTTCCTTAAAGCATTTGTATTTGCTGTTCCTCCTACCTGGGGTTCTCTCACGTGATTCACTCCTTCCTTTCTTCAGAACTTGGCTCAAATGTCACTTTCTTCATAAGGCCTTGTCTGACCTCCCTATTTATAATTGCATCCTCCACTGGCTCTGCATTATACTTATTACGGATATTAGGTGTACCTTCTGGATGAATGAATGAACGAGTACACACATATGTTAGTTTTCTGTCACTGCATAACAAATGGCCGCAAAGTTAGGAGTTCATAATAATGCACGTCTGTCATTTGACAGTTTCTGTGGGTTGGGAAGGAGTCTGGACAAAGCTTAGCAGAGTCCTTTGCTCAGGGTCACACAAAGCTGCATTCACAGTGCTGGCCAGGCTGCCCGTTCACCTGCAGGCTCCACTGGGGAAGAATCTACTTCCAGGGTCATTCAGGTTGTTGGAGGAATTCATTTCCTTGTAGCTGAGTGACTGAGGGACCCAGGCCTCCCACAGTTCCTAGACAACACCCGCAAGTTTCCAGAAGCTTCCCACAGTTCCTGAAGGCCACCTGCAAGTTTCTGGAAGCTTCCCATTATTCCTAGTGGCCACCTGCAAATTTCTAGAGGCTTCCCACGTTCCTTGCCAAGTCGGCTCTTCAGATGGCTGCTTACTTCATTAAGCCAGTGTGGTGGTTGGAAGCCGTGTGTACCCAGAAAGGCCGTGTTCTTTTAATCCATTCCTGTGGGTGCAGGTCTATTGTGGGTGGGACCTTTCAGTCAGGTTACTTCAACTGAGGTGTGACCCACCACCTTCAACATGAGTCTTAACCCTTCTGCTGGAGTCCTTTATGAGAGGATAAAACACACAGAGAAGCCAAGCACTGAAGCTGAGAGAAGCTCACTGAAAAAGCCCAGAGGGGCCGAGAGAAAAGTACAAACCCACAGAAACTGAGAGAGGAAGCCACTGAAGCCAGAAGCTGGAAGCAGCAAAACCCGGGAGAGGACAAGCAGGTGCTGCCGCGTGCCTTGCTGTCTGGCAGAGGAGCCCAGGCTTGCCGGCAACCAGTCTTCAGAGAAGGTATCGTCCTATCGATGACTTAATGTGGACATTTTCACAGCCTTAGAACTGTAAACTTGTAAGGTAATTAATTCCCATTGTTAGCTGGTACACTTCTGGTGTATTGCATTGTGTCAGCTTTAGCAAACCAGGATAGCCAGCAAGGAGAATCTCTCACCTCAGGAAGAGCGCAGTTCCTCTTTTAAGGGTTTTCACCTGATCAAGTCAGTCCCACCCACGTTAACCTTCCTTTTGATTAACTTGTAATCTACTGATTTCAGTCCTTAGTTGGTTTTTTTTTCTGTCCTGCAAAGTTACGTCCTTACCTTTGCTAAGCTTAGACTGTGCCGTAGGACATGGGCACCAGGGCCCACCTTAGGGTATGTCCTCCACAGTACCTGTGTGTGTGTTTGTGTGTGTGTGTGCCATTTGTTTAATAAGACATGCACACCCACATTTGTTTATTGCCCGTCTTCCTGCTCGGTTGTAAGCAGGGCCCTGTGCTCCCTACTTACCCCCAGTACATGAAACAGGGCCCGGCAGGGGGCCGTTGCTGCCTGGAAGAGGGAGTGTGATCCTGGAGAAGCCTGTGGTGCTAAGTCGCCCTGTCTCCATGCTGCGGACGCGGGAAGAAGGCTCGTGGTGGCTGCACAACCTTCTCAAGGTTGTGTCCTCGGCGAGGGACAGACGTGGAGTTATCATCCCGCTCGGTGTGACTCCAGAACTCGTGCTCCTCACTCTGATACCTCCCCACACCATTGTGATTATGCAGGTTTGTAACAGGAGTAAGCAGAAGAGTTTTATTCTAACTTTCAGGAAGGATAAAACAAAGCTGTATGTAAATTAGAGCAAGGGAGATTTTGGTGTATATGACAGAGCTCCATTTTTCTTCCCACTCTGTCCTTGTTAATTTTTTGTTCCTGTGTCCTTAGCAACCTGAGGCTGGCAGCACCCAGCCCTGCTTTTCTTAGTGCCTTTTATGGCTCCAGAACTACGTTATCCCTTGGTGAATGTTATTTCATGGTGTTGATGGGATTAGGGCATGGTGCTTTACGGAAATGGTGGAAACCCCCTTAATCACATCTGAAGCGTTAGAATATTTACAACACAAGAGTTTGCATGAAGTTCGTTTCCTTCATTGCCCATGGTGGTAATATTTCACTAATGACACCCCCCTGTTTTGCTGTGACACATTAACTATTTGACTTGCCAAGTGGATCTCATGGAGACCTGGCCATTTAATTACACCCTCCTTTCTCTCACTTAAGAAGCATGTTACCACATGAGTAGAAAAATGGGGACAAAAACTAAATGAAAAATAGGTTATGTTCCGGTTTGCTAATGCTGCCAGAATGCATAACACCAGAAATGGATCATCTTTTATAAAGGGGGTTTATTTCGTTACAAAGTTACAGTCTTAAGGCCATAAAGCATCCAAGGTAACGCATCAGCAATCAAGTACCTTCACTGGAGGATGGCCAGTGGTGTCCGGAAAACCTCTGTTAGCTGGGAAGGCACATGGCTGGCATCTGCTCCAGAGTTCTGGTTTCAAAATAGCTTTCTCCCAGGATGTTCTTCTCTGGCTGCAGTTCCTCAAAAATGTCACTCTTAGTTGCTATTGAGGCGTTTTTCCTCTCTTAGCTTCTCTGGAGCAAAAGTCTGCTTTCAACAGCTGTCTTCAAACTGTCTCTCATCTGCAGCTCCTCTCTCAGCTTCTGTGCATTCTTCAAAGTGTCCCTCTTGGCTGTAGCGAGCTCACTCCTTCTGTCTGAGCTTATACAGTGCTCCAGTAAACTAATCAGGGCCCATGCTGAATGGGCGGGGCCACACCTCCATGGAAATTATCCAGTGAAAAATCTTGCCCACAGTTGAATGATCACATCTCCACAGAAACATCCAATCAAAACTCTCCAACCCGATCAACAGTAATACGTTTCCTGCCCACACAAGACTACATCAAAGATAATGGCGTTTTGGGGGACATAATACATGCAAACCAGCACAGGGTGGGATAGATGGATGGAATGCTTTGGGTGTTTTTTTTTACTTTTATTTTTATTCTTTTTGGAGAAAGGAAAATGTTCAAAAATTGATTGGGGTAATAAATGCACAACTATATGATGGTGCTGTGAACAGCTGAGTGTACACTGTGGGTGATTGTATATTATGTGACTATATCTCAATAAAACAGAACTTAAAAAAAGAAGCGTGTCACTCCC
>PVKY010008846.1:0-13750 GCA_004027775.1 Bradypus variegatus
TCCTCCAGTGAAGGTACCCGATTGTTGATGTGTTACTTTGGGCACTTTATGGCCTTAAGACTGTAATGGTGTAACCAAAGAAACCCCATTTTATAAAAGCCAATCCATTTCTGTTGTTTTGCAAAAGGGCAGCATTAGCAAATCAAAACATTGACAAGAGCAGAAATTCTCATTACCACAAATGAGGGCTGTGGTCTCTAACTGGTCCCATTAAAACCACTCACACTGACTGCAATGAAAAGGACAGGGCTCCCAGTCCTGGTTCTTCCTGACCATGTCAGCGGAGGAGAATTGGGGTCCTCAAACCACGTTCTGTCCCAGCCGCAGATTGGGAGGGCCTCTTTGGGGCCAGCTGAGGAAGGCAGGCAATGCAATGACTCATCAAGGTCCCCCCTTCCCCTGGCTTCCCGTCCATTACAAAACCTGCAGATAGGTGGCCAAGGCTCTGGAAAGCCTGCACTGGAACATGCAAGAATGTCCCAAACAATCCTAGAAGAGGAAAACGGGCATGTGGGAACTGGGCTGCAAGTGAGACCCTAATGCCTCACAAGCTATGGCCTTAGCCAGCTCAACTCCATCATGTGGCATGGAGGCCAGGAGAGAGCCATCACCATGGCAACCAACTGGAGCACGGCTAGGGCCGAGGAGGTCCTTGTGACTCGGACACTTCCCCTGCAGTGTCACCCAACGATCTGCCAGGCAGGGAGAAAGGGGAGGTGGTCCCAACAAGGAGAAAGTCAACAAAGCCCTTCTTCCTCCAATTCTCTGCCCTTCTCCCCCAACGAACTCACACTTCACAGTGTCTGTCTCCTCCCTTCCCCACCCCGCCCACCTCCAGGAAGTACTAAGGATCTCCTAGGGCCCCATCCCCCATCCTAGGGGAAAGTTACTGATCAGTAAATCATAATTAAGACAAACTGAAAACACTAATGTTTGTGGAGCACCATCTTTGTACAGACACTGATCACTTCATTTCATGCTCGAGAAAGCTTGGTGCTATCAGCACTGCTGTTGTTCCCAATTTACAGATGAGGAGTTGGAGGTCCAGAGAAGATACGTAACTTGCCCAAGATCACTGCCAGTGTGGGACAGATGTGGAATTCGAACCCAGTCCCTCAGCTCTCAGAGCTCTCTCTGGCCTTTGTCTTTACCACAGCTTCCAGGAGCCTTTGACGGCTGCACTTAGACCCTGAGGAGGATGCCAGTGCTTAACCCCAAGCCTTCTTAGTAATGATGATTTTGAAGAGGGCACCTATATAGAGGCATATTTTAGGAGCAAATCCCTCCGGACCCACTCAAATCACTCACCAGGAAATCACTTCTTCTCTCCATTGCTAGTTTGAGGGGTGGCAGAGGGAATAAGGAATGACATCTGATTGCTGCCCTGTTCTCTTGTTCTCCACACCATCCCTAACCCTGTGATTTTCCAGTCTTCTTCGATCCAGTGGGACGTATATACAGTGGCATTTGGGGGAGGGTGGCTGGAATTGCTTTCTGGGAGAACCAACAGCCACCCCTCCAGCCCACATCCCCAAAGAGCCTGCAAGGGTCGCTGCCCTCAGCCCCAGATGCTGTCTGAGCTGTCCGGAGGGATGGGCTCCTTCCGCATGTCTCCCGCTGGGTGCTCCGCCATGTGCCATGGTAGAAGATGCAGGGGTTTTCCTCCCTGACCTCCAAGCCAGCTCACTGCCCTCCCGTCCACCATTCCATGACCGCACAGTTGGCTCCATTTTACTCACTAACTCAGGCAGGAGTAGAGGATCTGAGACAGCAGGTGCAGTGGGGGACAGTGGGAAATCCCCAGCGCCACCGCTCAGAGCTCAGGGTCTCTGGGGAGCTGGCGAGGGGCCTGGCCAGGCTGAGAGCAGGACATTGGGCCCTGCTCCCGGAGTGCCCCCTCCGGCTTGTGCAATGAGGGATACTGGATGGAGCCAGTGGGTCCGAGCTGTGCCCTGAGGAGCCCCAGGGTGCCCAGATAGACTATGTGTTTGGGGTGGCACAGCTCCACCAAGGACTGCACTTCTATGCCACCCAGGACAAGCGGTGGAACCCAGCCTGAGGGTGGGAAGGGGAGGCCACCTGGGGTATAGGGGAGAGAAGGTTCCAACCGAGCAGCTCCTCTTGGATCTATGCTCTGTGGGAGAGCTTCAAGAAGGTTCTCTGCTTGGGAAGGTTTGAATGTTGTTGGTCGGCTGCTCCAGGCCCTCCCTGGATCAGGAGCTGGCCTGCAGGAGGCCCCGCTCTGCTTGCCACACCCCACTTGCTGCCAGGGAGCCAGAGAGGATGGGTGGGCCACGTCCGATGGTTGGACTGTGATTTCACAGCATTGAAACTGTTGCAAGACTCAAAGACATGCCACGTTACGTTAGAAGGGACCTCGGAGAGGTCCATCTGGGACAGTGCCAGGCTGCACCCCACCCGGTAGCCCCACACCTCCACTTGCACGGACACCCTCCTGGGCCATGGGGTGACCCACAGCTCGAGGCACAGGAGCCCCCAGCACCTCCTGGCTGCTCCACCAACAGCCATGCCCAGGAGGTCCCGGCCCAGCGGTGGGGCACGGCCAGGTGACCCCAGGCCTGTGATGGCCACGCGTGGAGCCCTTGTCTGTGTCTCCACTTATGACACAGCTTCTCCTAATGTGTGGTCTGAAGGGTCCCTCTGGAAGCTGACATGAAAAACAATATCCAATGGGGCAGCAGAGGGAGTTGAACGAGTAGCAGGTAATCACACAACTTGGAATATGTCCAAGACGCTGGCTACCCGGGAAGCCCACGGGCCTCCGTAGCTGCAATGCAAATGGCGCCCTCAGCAGCCCAGCTCCCCAGGATCTGTGCACAGAGGGGATTTGGACGTGGCATGTGGCTGTGTTTCTGGCACTGGGTCTGCTCACTTCCTGTTCCCCCTCGAGGGACACAGAATTCACCGGAGCTCACCTTGTGGTTGGACCTTCTCCCCGGATTGTGGGGGAAAGGGGATCTCGGTCTCAGTCGCCAGCTCCCCTTCCCAGGGGCGTTCACCTTCTGAACCCCCAAGTGAGGAACTTGGGGTAGCTGAATGAGAAGGGCACTTCAGGATCATTTTGACCCTGGGTCTTCAGTGCACTTGACTTGGAGGATGGGATTCAGAAACCGACCACCCTCCGGATCGTGGAAACAGCTGAAGTCTTTGATCCCAGCTGAGCCTCTTCTTGCACACGGTGGGGCAAGTCGCAAGACTCAAGACTCACGAAGGGCAGGTTGTCCAACCCAACCAGCCCCCAGCCCTCTGCCTTCATTATGGCCAGTGCCTGACTATCTTCCACTTCCAGGGGAGCAGGGCAATCACCAGTTTCATAATCTTCGAAGGCCACTAGGATTCCAGGCTCACGGGTCCTGCTCCAACGGGGACAACAGAACCCAACAACCCACTAAGACATAAGTCAGGCTTCGTCAGGCCAGGACGTCTGAACATGGTACCTTGGGAGCCCAAGGGAGGGAAGAGCTGCTTCTGCCTGAGGCCTCTGGAAGGCTTCCTGGAGGAGGTGACATTGAAATTTGGAGACAGAGCAAATCATTTTCCCGGCTGGACTGAGGACAATTTTCACCTCCCCTAAGGCAGTGGGTCCTGTCTGTTGCCAGGTCTGGCTTGTCGGGGCCTGGGTCATGCTGGAAGGGGTTTTTGGCAGTAAACTGATGGGGCACCCAAGGGCCCCTACCTCTCTTCCATGCCCTGTAGTTGGCTTGGGGCCATCCATCTCCTTCCCCACTAAATATGCCTCTTTTGTGCCCTGCTTTTCCACCATTCTGGCACGACATCACCTCATTTGATGGGCATCTTTAAACATCTACAAAAGTAGAGAAAATAATTTAATGAACTTCCATGTACCTAAATTCAACCATTTCGACCCCATGGCCAATCTTATTTCAATCCAAAACCCCATCCCACTTCCCTGATCCCCTTTCCCGACATCATATCATTTCCTCCCTAAATATTTCACCATGTATCTCTAAAAGATAAGCATTTTCTTAACACCTCCACAATTCCATCCTCATCCCTTCAAAAAATAATAAGTTCTTTATATTCTCAAATACATCCTCTGTGACCCCACAGTCTGGATTTTACTGATTGCATCCCCAAGATGTCATTTAACGTGCTGCTCTGTCCCTTGAGTTTCTATTTAAAGGCTTGACCAGATCCAGGTATGATCTTTTTGGAGCAAGAAACTCCCAAGATAGCAGCGTCACCTCCGTCGGGAGATGCAGTGTCTGCTCAGCTTTGTATAGTGTTGGCTGCCATTGGTCATTGCCAGATCGGTTCATTCGCTAGAGGTTGCAAAGCGGTGCTGTTCTAATTCAACACTTCATTCTTCCTTTATTAGCTAGAAAACTCAAAAAAGACAAACTTGCCCTCCACTCTTTGGTTGCCTGAGCTACAGCTCCAGAGTACACGCCTGCGTCTTTCCTTTCTTAATTGTTTTCCCAAAGAGTGAGTTGCTTCCCTAACATTCTCCATAAACGACTGTTGAAGAGTCTTGTTTTCTTTTCCAGCATCATTATAAAAGTTTGAATTTCACCCTATTTGATGCATCTTGGTCCATCCCTCGTGGTCATTATACTAATCAACGTTTGAATTGCCTGGTCTTCAGCCAGTCAGAGTTTCTTTGGGTCCCAGAACCAGCTTCATGGCGTCCTTGTTTTTCTGGGGTAACAAGATGTTCCTGGCTCATCTTGTGCATTCATCTCACTCTTGTTTATCTCAGTAGCAAGTCCCTTGACCCCAGCCTTCAATCTGTCTGTGTCTTCACTACAGATAGATTAATCTTTCTTTAAATTAATTTTAACTCCATTTCTCTTCTTGGGAGACAGTGTGATTTAGGGGGAACTAGCCTGAGCTTCCGAATCAGGGAGATGTGGGTTTGGAGAAGTGACTGAATCAATGGCCCGTCAAGCTGGTATATCACCTCACTGGGCCTCGGTTGCCTCATTTGCAAGTATAGGAATAGTGATATCCTACTGTACAGGATAGTGGGAAAGATTAAATAAACCTGAAAATGCTGACACCAATTCCTTTCCTTCTTTCTCTTCTCAGGGACCATCTGTGATACCACAGGCCCATCCCGTTGCCCACACTCCTTGATCTTTCAAGCCCATCCATCTGACCCACCTCATCCACTGCCTTCATTTCTAGAACTGTTCTCCAGCTCACCTGCCTTCCTTTCCTGCCAGTGCCCTCATCTGAGCTGCTCAGTTGCCGAACTCTATCCTCGCTGACCCCTTTATCTGAAATGCCCCACTTTCTGTCCAGGCCCAGCTCAAATCCTTGTGCTTCCCACCCCCAGGCCTCGTTCTGCTCCCTTCCCAGGAAAGCCCAGGGCACCTACCTTCTGTTGTAGCCATTTGTCACCTGGACACCTGCTAACATGTGCAGGACACACTTCAGGAACTGCTCTTTCTGAAGGTGAACAGGCTGCCACACAGGACCCGGGGCTCCAGCTTCAGGGTACACAAGTGCACGTGTGTATGTGTATGTGTGCACAAGGTACAAGCATTTGTGTGCATATGAGGATGTGTGCATGTGCGGGTATATATGTGCATATGTGTGTTACATGTATGTGCTTATGTGTATATGTATGTTGTGCCTGTGTGTATGTGCATGCATATGTGTGGGTGCATTGCCCACACCTATAAGTGTGTGGTGCATGTGTACATGTGTGTGCCTTGTGTGTGCACATGTGTATATGTGAAAATTCAGGTGTGTGTGTGCATGTACATGTATGCACATGTGCACGTACAAGTGTCTGTGTGCATATATGTGCTTGCACCTATGTGTTGCTGGGTACATGTATATGCATGTGTGTGTGTGTGTGTGTGTATGGGGCATGTGTGCCTGTCTCTGTGTGTGTACATATATGTAAGTGGGTATTGTGTATTGCTGCAAGCCTGTGTGCATGTCTATGTGCATGTGTGCCCGGTGCCCGTCTGTGGATGTTTATGTATATGAGTATGTGTTTGTGTATGTGTGCAAGCACGTGTGCATGCCTGTCTGTGTGTATACGTATGTGAGTGTGTATGTATGCATGCAAGCACTTGTGTGCATACATGTCTGTGTGCATGTATGCACATGCGAGCAAGTGACCAGCACCCCAAAGAAGCAGCCTTCCATCCTGTCCTCTCTGTTCCAGACAGAATCCCTCATGTTCCTGAGGCCCTGCCCTCCCCAAGACCTCTGCCAGGGGTGGATGGACCACTTGATGGCCTCTGTTCTTCTCTACACCAGATGTGACCCCTGTGGAACAAGGAGATGAATCATCAATGACTCAAGGAAGCTTCCCTGTCCAGGTTGGTGACCAGAAGAACTCAGAGCCAAACTTTCCTGTGGACAAACCATCCCATGGAGCGGCAGGGGGTAAGGAAAGCAGGTGAGGGCACTCAGCGGGGATTGCCTCGGCTACCAAGATGGGCCAACCCCACCTGGAGATGATGAACAGTCCTGGGCCCACAAGATCAGGGGCATCCTGGGGCTGGTGATGTCCACCACGGGCCCGTCCTTGGCTGCCTGGGACTGTCTTGGGTGGAGGTCACTTCTCAATGACTGCCATGTGAAGGCACAAACGAGCTGCTCTAGGAAACACGGCCCAGCTCCAGGGTAGGGGATCTCTGGTTCTGCAAGACACCTGAATGGGTTTCTTTGGACTCTGGAGTTTTAGAGAAATGCCTTTTGCAACACTGTTCAGGTTTACTAGAGCTGCCATTATGCAAAATGCCAGAAATGGGTTGGCTTTTATAAAGGGTATTTATTTGGTTACAAATCTACAGTTCTAAGGCCATAAAATTGTCCAAACCAAGGCATCAACAAGAGCATACCTTCACTGAAGACAGGCCCATGGCATCCAGAACACCTCCATCAGCTGGGAAGGCACATGGCTGGTGTCTGCTGGTCCTTTGCTCCTGGGTTGCATTTCAAAATGCCTTTCTCCAAAACGTCTCTTTCAGCTTCTCTGAGCTCCTTCTGTCTGTGAGCTCTCTTAAAGGACTCCAGTGATCTAACTAAGACCCACCTGACTGGGCGGGGTCACATCTCCATGGAACTATTTACTCAAAACGTCCCACCCCACAAGACTGGATTAAAAGATCATGGCTCTTCTGGGGTCCATAACAGCTTCAAACCGGCACAAAACCCCATCTTTACCTCTCCCCAAAGAGGTACAACCCAGTAAAAGAGGTTTAACCAAACAAGGGTTAAAAGTTCTGCATAATAAAGCAACAGCAATTGGAGCCTCAGGGACAGATATCCCCAGCAGGGACCCAGAAGAAGATGGCCAGAGATGAGGACCTGGCCGCTGGCGAAGGCTCTGGGACAGGATGGTCACCTGTTCAGGTTGCCCACTGCTGCACGTAACTTCCTCCACCTCTGCTTCCCCAGAAGGGTCAATAAGAAGCCCAGGGCTTCTTGGACCAATGGGGACAGTCCTGGAGCCGAAGACACTTTCCTGTCCTCAAGGAAAGTAGCCCTGAAAATGAATGGGGTGGGGGTGCTCTTCCCACAGTTAAGCATGAACCAGATCTCAGTGGTTCTGACAGACAGGGATGGATGTCGTGGGCCCCCCCTTTCCCCGGCGCACACAGTCGGGGTGCAGGGGTTTCCTGATGGAAGAAAGTGGCTGCCGGGGGAAGCAGAAGCTCTTTGGGACTTGCTGTTGCACACCCCTTCTCTGATCTCAAATATCAGGTCAGCCCCCTTCCTGGGCTTTGTGGGGCTGAGAGCAGGGGGAGGTTTGTGCGAGGGCTGCAGCTTAGCTAATCACCACGTGTCATCCTGTAATCACCTCTAATAACAGCCCACGGAACCCCAGGTTGCTTTCTCACACGGGCTGGAAAATGCCAGCCCCCTTCTTTCACAGGCTGTCACAGGGAACAAAGCGTCTGGGGGCGAGAAAAAGCCAGAACTCCCCCAGCAGCCAGGTTCCCAGCGGAGACCGGGTATCCAGCCCCTCTGCCTCAGTTTCCCCCTGGGTACCAGGGGGGACTGCCCTCGCCCACTCCCCAGGAGCAGGCTCCTCCTGTTGGGATAAAAGCAGGTGCACATGCCTTAAAAGACTTGAGAAGCTTCCTTTATTCCAGTGGCACATATAGAATGAGCTTCTGTGCTTCCTTCTGGGGCAAGTCACTGGCATGGGCTCTGAGTCCATGCCCACCCTGACGGGCTTCTCAACGGGGTTAGAGGGCAGGGTGCCCCTCCGCTAGGCCTCCTGGGGGGCTCGGCCCCGGGTTCTCGGGGCTGTCTTACACTCTGAGAGCCAGAAAAATCTGAGCCTGCCATGGCTGGTTTAGGTCATTCCTGCTGCGGCCCAGGAAACTGGGCTCCTTCCTCGGCTGGCTAATTCCTGGGTTCTGGAAGTTTTACCAAAAATCTATCCTAAATTCTCCTGCTTCGAGTTGTAGAAGGCTTGCATCTCTTCTTACACTGAGAGAGGGAGGGAGGGAGGGAGAAACAGAGAGAGAGAGAAAGCCTTCCCTTACCCACCCAGGGGCCTTTTATTTTATTAAACTTAGGTCACCCTCTCCTCAATCTGACTTCCATTCCTTATTTTTCTCAGCCTGAGCTCTCCAAGCTCTTTCAAGCTCTGTGAGTGGACTTAATTTCATGACCCTTCCCCATCGTAATGCAGATTATGTTCCTTATAGCTAGTTCATCTTTGGCTCCCTCATTCATTCAGGGCTCGCTGGGGGTACAGAGGTGAATGAAGCCAACGTTCAGAACCCCTCCTCCAGAAAAAAAATAAAAATTATACCATTAAAATATAAAAATTATATTTTACAATATAATAATATTGCAATAATATATTATTATATAATATAGTCATGTATTATAATAATAGTGTTATAAGAATATGAGCCTAATGGGCCAGCCCTGCAGAGGGGCCTTGGGCTCAGCTTGCAAACGGTGGGGCTGCAGTTCTGCCCTCAGCCTGGAAGTGCGTTAGAATTGCTGGGAGAGCATCCAGCTCTTTCTGGAGTCTCAGAGGATGCACTGTAAACACCAGTGTTTTTTAAGTCAGCCTGGTTGCTTAAAGCATGCACAGTTGCAAACCAGTGGTTCTCAGCCCCAGCTGCCCAATAGAATCAGTGAGCTTTTATAAACCTGGGGGTGGGAGGGGTGCAGCAGTGTTTCCGAATCCCCTCATGATCCTAAGAGGCTGCAGACCCAGGGCCCAGCAGGGCTAGTCTGTCTCTGGGGGGCCTCCTTTCCCACCCTCCTTTCACTGTGGTTTGCGCTGCACCTGCCGGGTGGGATCAAGGAGGGACGGCATCTCTTTTGCCCACTGGGGGATGGCACAGCAGGCCAGGCTGAGCCATGGGAAATGCTCAAATGTGTGTCAGAAGAATGATTCAAATGAAATAAGTCATCTAAGGTGCTTCTTTCAGGGGCAGGCACACAGCAAGCCTTCTAAAGTGTGCACCATTGTCTTGGTTTGCCAGAACAGCTAAGAGAAATATCACACAATGGCTAAAACAATTGGAATTTATTGTCTCACAGTTTGGGAGGGTAGAAATCCACACTCAAGGTCTTCATAAGCTGTGCTTTCTCCCAGGATCTGCTGGCTTGCCACAGTCCTGGGGTTCCTGGCTTTCATCTCTGCTTCCACCACATGGCAAGCTGCCTTCCTTTGCATTTGCTCCTTGTTTCAGTTGACTTCCTATGTCTACCGACTGACGTCTGAATTTCCTCTGCATTAGAGGGACTCCAGTCTTGTGGGTAGAGGCCCCTCTGATTCAATTTGGTCTTGTTGAAATCGGATCTTTGAAGATCCTAGTCACAAATGAGTTCAGACCTGAGCCAATGCCAAGAGCCTATTTACAAATGGGTTCACACCCATAGGTCCCAGGGTTGGGACCCGGACATGACTTTATGGGGGGCATGAGTCAATCCATAACAGCCACTGTGTGTTTTGGAGCTGTTATATACCCCAGAAAATGCATGCTCTTTTAATCCAATGTGGGTGCAGACCTGTTGTGGGTGGGACCTTTTGATCAGGTTGTTTCAACTAAGATGTGACCCAGCCCATTCAAGGTGGGTCTTAATCCTTTACTAGAGTCCTTTATAAGAGGATAAAAGGTAGATACATTTTGGAGACACTTAGAGAGAGAGAAATGCCCCAGAGATGCTAAGAGAAGACACACAGATGCTCAGAGAGAAAGCCATTGGAATCAGAAGCTGAAAGCAATGAAATCTGGGAGCAAAGGAACAGCAGACACTGGCCATATGCCTTACTATCTGACAGCAGCTGTCTTCAGAGAAGGTATCCTCTTGTTGATGCCTTAATTTGGACATTTTCACGACCTTAGAATTGTAACTTAATATATTGACATTGTTAAAAGCCAGCCCATTCCTTGTATATTACATTTTGACAGCTTCAGCAAACCAAAACAGCCACCATTGTGATTAGCCTTCTCTTCTAGACTCATCCACATAAACCAATCTGCACAAAAGGGGTCAGGTCTTATTTTTGCAGAAAACAGCTGTGTTTTCTCACAGCCACCCCCATGTGCACACGCAGAGCTGGGCCAAGTCACAAGTCAGGATTAGGAATTACAGGTCCTTTCACACTCGTCCCTGGGAGGGACGGCAGCTTCTGCCCCAGGAGTCACATCCCTGCTACCTCAGTGACCTTTTTTCAGAGACCCACTGCAGGGGGAGCCCCTGGCTAACTAGCCCCACTGTCACCTGTGGTCTTTCTCAGGGACCCCCACCTTCCTCATGGATGAATCACCCCTTCCAGGAAGGTCAGGCACAGAAGAGCCCACCATCAGCACTTAACAAACTACAGCTGGGAGGTGACACAGTGGCCCTTGCTCTCCCTTGCAGACAGCCTGAGCTTTTAAATGGGTCCTTCTCTGTGACGGGAAGAGGGACGCCATCCCACTTCCTGTTTAACAAAGGCCGAAGATCATCAGCTGGCAGCCCAGGGCTGTCTTCCCTGGCACATTCTGTGCCAGAGACCCGAGCCCTAAGGTGGCACTGGATTCCAACAAGGAGTGAAGAGGTGACCTCTGAAACTGCTTCTTAGGAGGCCAGCTGGAGGGAGCCTGGGAGCAAGGCCATGATGTCCTCCCGCAGGAAACTCAGAAACCCTTGACCCAGTGCTGGCATCTTGTGGCCCCAAGTTTGATGGGGGGGGGGTACTCTGTCTTTGCCTGTCAGATTTGAACAGCTCAGCAATGCAGCCTTTTGACATGAAGCAATAACTGTCAGAAAAGGGTTAGGGCTGCACCAGCCAAGAAAACACAAGTACAACTCTTGAAAAGAAAGTTGGCCCCATGGCATCAGGGCACAGCCCATTAGCGGTCAGGAACCTGGCCCCCTGACATCTGCGATGAATTCCATGCTGGAGACCTCCCTTCGCAGTCACCTTCAGGGTGGAGGGGGCATCGAGCCCCCATTCAGAGTGGCATTTGACAGATTGCTTTAAAGGCCATAATAAAAAATGAAAGAAAGCACTTTACAGTGATTTTTTTCTTAACACAAAAGGAATGATCCCAGAAATTTCAGAGATGACAAAAAGGCACACAGATGGAATAAACTGCCCATAATTTCGTTCCCCCAAATGCTAATGCTTTTCCTTGTGGCGTACAGCCCTCCAATCTATTTACAGTGCGTGGATTTGTGTGTACCATAGATGTGCACGTGTAGATGTGCAGTGATGTTTTTACAAGAAGACAGAAGTCAAATGCCAGTAAAAGAAATCAAAGACATCTTAATACTTAAATTTTTAAAAATCTTTACTTATAGATATCTTTCACATCTTTCTATAATAGCATTTTCCAAACTTCATTCCCCAAATCACCGGTTCCAGGGGATGTTTCTACAGTAGAGTGTTCCACAAAACAAACAAATTAATTAATTAAAAGAAAAGGTGGGAGGCCCTGAAGACCATGTCGGGATTCACAGTGAAGTACAGCAGCAAAGAAAAACCTGCAAAGCCTTGTTTAGCTGGCGTGGTTGACCATGGAACATTTGTTTGTGTTCCCCCCACCCCCCACAGGAAATAACACTGATTCCTGCTTCTCTGCATAATAAAAGGAATCGAGTTTTCCCATGGCCTTTTCTTAAGCCAGTGTACAAATCCCTTCCAGTTCTCCTGGGCCTGAAGAGAGGCCAATCCGATATCACTGGGGAAATCTGGGGGGAGAGGAAGGAGAGGGAAAGCAGCAGACTAGCATTATTAGCTGGGAGTCTATGCAGCTAAATAATGATTTCCTTGCACAATCCCCCCAACTCCTCCTGGGCAAGCGACAAGGCAGATGACAGGAAAGGAATCAAAACCACAAGATGCTCTAATCCATAAGGAATCTACCTTCACAACCTCTTTCTTACTTTCTTGCTCTTACCAAATAAGGGAAAAGAATAGGGAAGGGGTTGACAGGCGGTGGGAGGAAGGAGAACACACTCATGAATCTTTTTTTTTTTAATACGAAGAACTTTACTCTTTTTTATAAAATTTGGATCATCATGTACTAATTGCTCTTGTAACTTGCTTTTTTTACACTTAATATATCATGAAGATTTTCTCAAGGCATTGAATAGTCTTTTAAAGCATAATTTCATTGCATATTATGCCATGATTTTTCACCCAGTGTGGCAGCTGTCAGGGTATCACCCACGGGCTCCCCATCACCCGTCACTACCTGCTCTGCGATAACAGAAGGGACTCACGCGGTTCTTCTTACACTGGGTGCGATGTTCTGCCTTGTCGGAAGGGGGCGCTAGAGGGACGCTGCGGGAGGAGCCGGGCTCCTCCTCCTTGCCCTACCGGGCAAGTTCTGCTCTTTTTGGCTCCTGTTGCAAGGTTAGTCCGCGGCACGTGTGTGCGGGGACACGCCGGGCTCTGCGCCCTGGCACGCAGGAAGCCTTCGAGCCCTGCCAGCTCCGCAGTCACCTCGCCGCAGCCGCACCCCCAGGGTGGACCCCACGAGCTTCTGGTCTCTCACCTACAGCGCTCCCTGCCCCCCTTGTGTGCACCCACCCACCCTGGGGGTGGGGGCTGGGTTTCTGGTTGCCCAGTATGGGGAACCAGCCCTGGCCCCTGCGACCTGGTGAACCTCTGCGCCTTCCAGAAGCTGCAGTCACCCGTTCTTCAGTAAGCTGCACCACCCTCCCAGGTTTGCCTTCCTGGGGAGCTCCCTCTCTACCCCAGGGCACTCTTTAGAGTTCTTTTTTCCAAATTTAGAGTTACGCTCCTGCCCATTGCTTAATAATCCTTTAATTTGCGTCCTGATTGGACCCAGACTGATACATTCCGAAAAGGACAGTGCTTAAAGCATTATTTTTGCAGTGTTTTAATTTGGAGTTCAGCAGAAGCGAAAAAAATATAGAGAGAGTTAAGTATGTGTTTATTCAAATTGCAAATATTTACTGATCAGCTATTATATGCCGATTAGGTCAGAGAGGCAGGCACCCAGATAACTGTAATAATATTTATTGAACTAGCTCCTGTGATCTTCACAGCAGCCCCTGGACAGGCGCAATTTGTTCCCCACCTGACTGGCGAGGCCCAGAGAGGGTAATAAACTGCTCAAGGCCCCACAGCTAGTAAGAGCCGCTGCTGTGTGGGATTCACACCCACACAGTCCCTGCCTGCTTCGATGCAGGGTGCCTCACTAAGATGGGGAGAATATTTCATTTATTCCCCCGAACCATCTCCTAATTTGATGTCCAAGACTTGTCTTCATCAGTGATTGCTGGAATTTCCTATCATAACACAGATGTA
>PVKY010008847.1:0-13761 GCA_004027775.1 Bradypus variegatus
TTTTAACTGGATATTTTCCATACTTTCTAGTAAGTAAAGACCACTTCCCTTAGTATTATAGGTATCTCTCCACAAATTGTGAACTTTAGATAAACTACTAGTAAAAAATAAATTAACCTGTCTGGTATTATTTCTCCAGGGTAAGTTGTACAAGATAATTCATCACATTCTGTAGTGACCATGGTAGATAATCACAAAATTTGGGGAAGCAAAGAATGCTGCAATAGGTGAGAGGAGTTTCCAGGTAAAGGAAAAAACACCTGTAGTCTATTTTACAAAGAAATTCTAAATGTATTAAACAACTGACATTCGTAAGATTAATTTAACCTAAGGTGCATAAGGGTTAATTCAACCCAAAAGTCTGTACTGAACTCTGTTTAAAACATATATATCTTTAAACAATACTGACAAAATATCTCTTCTACAACTGACAATTTCCAAAGAGTACAAACTATTGTGATGGTTTCAAAATAAACAAATCTTTGTAGAAAAGGAGCCAAAAACAACAGCCAAGTATCCTTCGCAGTATTCAAAAATGCCATCTGATCATTATCAAAAAAAAACACTTCATGTATCATCCAATCAATTCAAGATATTTCACCCACCCAAACATTTCTTATACTAATGTTCCACAGAAAAATCCTGGTTAGAATCATTATACGGACCAGCAAATTTTTCTGTAAGCCTATCTGCAATGCCTTAAAAATGATTTACTCTTGGTATTTACTTTTTTCTGTATATGTTGTTTGTCATTTCATCCTAGAATCTCTGAAGTAATTAATCTAATAATATCTTCTGCAGTTTTAGAGCAGTCCTTTTCATACTGCAGCTGATATGTTCAAAAGTTAGGCATACTGCTTCTGAAATAAAAATGATTTTCTTTACGAAAACTTTAATACAATCTTATAAAGCTGTAATTGGAACAATTTGTACTACAATTACTCAACCTGTGATAATAGCAAACCCAAACCATTACATAATATTTAACTCATGCCAATGAGTTACAACCTTAGGAAGTGGGAGTTATTAGCCCATTTGACAGACTGAGAAACAGACTCCAGACAAGACTACTACTATGCTGCCTCCTGACAATCACATAAAAGGACCACTGGGTGGTTGAGGGGAGAACAATCCAATCTCTCCTTTATGTTCATGCCACTTTGCAATCATCCAAGTTTTAAGATTCCAACATATCCATTTCATTTAAATGTTTTAAATGCCTCATTTTTTTAAACACAATGATACCAACAGAATAATCTCACGTGCAATAAAAAATGAAGCCCTGAGTACTTCAGCTCCTCAACATGTACTCTTCCCTTTCTAACGAACATATTTTACTCATTATTATAATAATTGTGATACATTCTGTTTCAGAAACTACCAAGCAAAGCTTACTATTTCATTGAGACTCTATTTAAAAAGGAAATGTTAAATCTTAAACCTACTACACACATTTAGTTCAGTTACATGGCAAAAAAAACAAAGAAACAAAAAAAACAGGTTAAGTCTTGAAAGTACCTTATTATCTTTAACATAGAATGGTAACTGGTTCAAAAACATTTAACATTAATATTTTTTCCTAAACTACCTTAACTTTAACATTAATAAACATATCCTAAATAAATCTGTATGTAAGCTATATATTTAAATAAACCCTACTCATAGTTCCCATTTATTTCTGAATTTGAGACCACCAATGCTTTACAAAAACTAGTAGTTAAATAATACTGAAAAACACAGTACAGAGAAAGAGGGCAGTGGTTTACAAAATCTTCATCTTTGCAAGGAAAAATGATACTACCAGCAGGAATGGCACTATGAAAAAGCATTTATACAATTTCGAATGTGATGAACAATTCCTCTAGACAGACTTCTGTATTCTGGAAGACAAAACTTGAAGAAACAAAGCTGAGCTGTTTGAGATACTATTATTGCTAGTTCTAGTTCAAAAATCACAGATTTTCATATTAAAATAATTTCTATCCACTTATTATACAAATGAGTTAACTGGGGCTCAGAAAATTTCCATGACTTGCCCCAGGTTGTACGCATGCTAACTGTATACAGGATTAAGACCATTAACCCATATCTACTGACTCCTAATTCTTTCACTTGAATAGAAAGATTTCTAACAAAGTGGTTTGTTGTAAGAAAAGCAAATGTCACTACTAAGAAAAAAGCAGGAATTATATTTTTTAACAGATTAGCAAAACATTAACCTAGTTCCAAAGAAAAATGTCTTATAAGCAAGAAATACATTCAGAGTCCTAAATATGGTAAAAATGTTAAACATGTTGCCTCAAGATCTCATAAATATGCAATCACCACTAATTAAGGTGACAACTAGAAAGCTGAGACTTAATAAACAACTAGTTTCACTTACACAAACTTAAGTCATAAATAAATGGCAAAAGCTCTCTCTTCGTCCAAAAACTGAGCTGTTCTTATTCTAAAGTTTGCCTATGCTTGACTCCATTTAAAATATAAGAATTCTGATAAAAGCTTGGAAAATGTCCTTTTGCTTTAAAAGCAACATATTTTAAAATATATATAAAATGTGCTAAAAACCTATACCATAAAGCCAAAGAAAAATATAACTTCCTATCAAATTCACTTTGCTAAATAAAAATGTTTTAAATCATGTTAGATGGTAATAATTAGTCATGTTTTATAATACCAAAGGGAGAAATAACCCTCAGATCATGTGTTTCCCTTTTCAATCACATTTGAAATATATGTGTCAATGTTATTATTTTTAAATCTGTAAACTTTTAAGACTGCTCTCAAAACTCCACTTTGCTCTTCATCAAAACTCATTGTGACTGTATCTGTAGGCTGACTGCAGATGCTGATCCATGCCTACTTTTTTAAATTCACAAATATCACACTCCATTCTAAATAGCTATAATTTGAGGTTTTCCAAAGATTTCCATCTGACATATACACTCACTCATTTGAAAATACTGCTAAGTTTATCTATTAACTTAGCAACAAATCATTTCCAGGTAGTAGATAGTTCTGAAACCACAATTTCACTCACCAAAATAATCTTCAAACCAATGTGAAATTCAACTCATAAGGCAACAAAATAAAACTTTTTCAAATTATAAGAAAAAATTAAGACAACAGAGATAAGAGCATTCACATATGCTCACCTGGACATAAAATTTCAAGATCTACTACTAAATAAAACATGCTCAGATACCTTGCCTTCCAAAATATTTTTAGAGCAACTAAATCTCAATAAAACAATTAAATAACATTAAACCAAACCACAAACTAAATACATATTTTGATGGATTTGAAAGCACCTCAAATGGTGCCTTGTATCCAGTAGAAACAGTGAATAAACAATATGCTGAATGACTAGAAAGAGAAAATGAGTCAAAGATCTCTGAATTCTAATGAGAATTCTTAACTCTCTCATGAGTATGCCAACAAAAGTATTCTGGTAAGATGAAAACATTCCAAGCCAGAAAAACCACTTCCATTCAAAATAGGTGGATTTTGATAAATAACACAAGTGATTAAGATACTGCTTATTGTTTCTTAAATCTGATAAAAAAAATTAGGAATATAAATTCATTTTATAATATTTGAAATGAGAAATCCCTCTAAAAAGTTAAAGTAAAAATCAAAGTTGGTACTCTACTGGAATAAACAAAATGATATTCCTAAAAAGATCAGACATTCCCATAACTTGGCATATTTAAAAAATATAACATTACCAAGAGTCTCCAAATTAGAACGCAGCAATTCTAGGTAACTTAGGATTTGTTTTTAAGAGATGCAAAGATAACTTTTGCAAAATATTCCCCATTCTTAAAAATGGATTAAAACCTTTATGTTCTCAAATAACAAGGAAGACTTGGAAATCCACTGAAGACTATCCAGTATTTACAAACCTCAACATTAATTTCAAATGTTGCACTTAGTCAATCTTGGAATTTACTTCAAACTTCACTTTAATCAAGTACTAAGGAACCAGACTACACCACTGCTTGTAAAGTAACAAGGTGTAGAAATCAATATACTGTTAGTGTCCACTAAACTTATTAAACCTAAATAGCCTTGCTTATTTCAACAGTCTGTGAATCCTTATCACCAACCTATATTAAAGCATAAGAGATTTATACACATGTACTATATCCAAATCGAAACAAAAGTCACGAAAATCATGCCATGACTTCACCTTATGGAAGACATTCATTCTAAGCTGGCTGAAACTTCTGTTTTAGTTGCCCCAATGGTCAAAGTAATTGTCAGTAATTATACCTATCTCAAAACTATCTGCAAATATGTTACAAAAGATTAGTGGGATTCATACATTTAAAAGGCTTGATTTGCCCTGATGTGACTGCTTTAACTGCTTTAACTGCCCAAAGCACATATCCATACAGTTAAACAGAAAACTGTATGTAAAATCTAGCTCCAGGATACAATTACCTTACTTTCCCACTCACGATACTTAAACGATACTTAGATATGTCCACTTTTTTGAAAAAATTTTAGAAATTACTACTCACTTTGAAAACCAGCAAAATTAAGAAACAAGCCTTTTTCAAGCTATTAATGTATATTCCAACATAAAAAGAAAAACTGCTACTTGCCAAGTTCCATTCCACAGCGAATATGTAGGGATAAAAACCAACTCTTCGGTGGCGTTCAACAGTTTCTAATTGAACAAGGGGTATATCACCAGAATTAGCATTTTCAAAAGCCTGTTAACTTCGGTTTGGGGGTGCTACCGCATTACACCTCCGTAAATATGTCTTGATAAATGCAAGATGTGCCGCTTGCCAACTATCATCACTAAATCCCTCCAGTAACAAAAAAACTAGGTCTGAATTTGAGAAAAGAAAAATGAAACGAGAGAGGAAAAAAATAAGAATAACGTCTTGCCCTGGTTCCGCTGCGTCTGAATAGCCTGCTAGTGAAATGCTAATACCACTTCGGAGCAGTTATTCACCAGCTATTGTGTGCGGCAGGAAAAAGCCGAGCCGGCCGCGCGTGCAGAGCGAGCGAACGAGCGCGCCCTCCCTCTTCCTCCTCCTCCTCCCGCCGCCGCCGCCGCCGCCACCTCGCGCGCGCGCTCGCACGGACGCGCGCGCCAGCCCCTCCTCCTCCGGCCTTGCACTGCACAACACTCATGACGTATCTTTATTTCTAGCACATTAACAAAATATCACAAATAAATTGTAGGCAGCCCCTGCGGCCCCGGGTGCGGGTCCCCCAAGCAGCTGCCCCCCGTACCCCCTACGCCGGCCTCCCAAACCTCCCCGTGGCCTTTGGAGGTTTCACGTTCTGGGGCCAAGTTTTTGTCTCTGTAAAAAATTGCGGGAAATTCAATTTTTATTCGACTCAGGGAAAAGTTTCTTTGCTCCGCGATGTGAATGTCTCACCAGGTTCTGGTAGGTCCTGGGGTGCTCCTTCCCGGTCCAGTCGGTGCGCCGAGGCAGCAGCTGCGGGGAGAGCACGCCCGTGAGCCCGGCCCCCAGCCCCGGCCCGCACGCTCCCCTCCCCCTCCCGTCCCGCGCCCCAGCGGGGACCCCAAGCCCCGCGCCCCGCGCCCCGCCGGCAGCGGCAGCGGCGCAGCGGCCCAGGGACGGCAGCACGGCGGCGGAGGCGCTGGCCCGCCACCGCCCTTACCTCCTTCTCGGCCACCTCACGGATCAGCACCTGCAACAACAAAGCGGGGAGAGTTGAGCCCCGCGCCCCGGGCCGCGGCCCCGCCGCCGCCGCTGCCGCCGCCCTCCCCCATGCCCGCGAGCGGCGAGCGCCGGCCCGGCCCGCGCCGCGCGCCGCCGTACCTGAGCCGCCTGCTGACAGGGTCCATCTTCCAGGAACCGGGCGATGAGGAAGTAGAGCTCTGCGCGGGAGAGAGGGACGGGGAGACACAGAAACTGAGGAGGCGAGCAGCGGGGGGGGCGGGGGACAGCGGGCGGAATCGCCCGGTGCCAGCGGCCCCGGCATCTCCCGACTTACCCGATCGCAGCTCCGAGAGGCCTTTCCTCTCACAAGACATGTTTATGGGTCACTTCAGGGCCGCCGGCGGGGCACCCCACCGCCGAGAGAAAGCGGGGACGGTGCCGCCGCCTGCCCTATAGCTGTCACTGTGTGTTCACGAGCCGAACCTCGGCTCCACCATTCAACCAACGGCGGCGGAGGAGGAGGAGGAGGAGGAGGAAACAACAACTCTCAGGCAGCGGCTACGGCCGCCGCCACCTCCGCCGCGAATCCCTCCGCCGCAGAAAGGAGTCCACCGCCCTCGCGGCACCGGGCTTGGCCCGGTCTTCGACTCGCGCCCCCGCCCCCCGGCGCAAAAAAGGAGTGCCCCTGTCCCCTCGCCCTAGGTGCTCCAACAACCGGCGCGGCGCGACTCCCTCCCCTTCCTTCCCGGTCCAGTGTTCGATTTATTTATTTATTTCCAGTTAGAGAAGATGTCGGAGCCGGAGCCGCGGGTTGGTTGGAAGGCGCTTTCTCTGTGGAGGCCGACCGCGGGAGGGAGGGGGCTGGGCTGGCTCTGCGGAGGGATCTGACGCACACGGAGCCGCAGCACAGACTCTATTCAGCGGCGCAGGCTAGGGCTGAGATGGAAGTTAGTTTCTATGTAGCAGAAATAGGAAACAAATGAAGCAAAACTGCCCAAAGAGGGGAAATGCCCCGAGGATGGGTCTTATTCTCACGCACGCACACAGACACACGCAGAGAGCTCTCTCACGCTGGGCAAACTCGGGATTGCGCTACCGTCCCTGAGTTGAATGATAGTGTTTGGTTTCTGTCTCTTGCCATGTGCATGTGTATAAATGCTGCGGATTGGCATCTGTGTAAGTCTTATCCTGCGTTATTTCTGCAGCCTATGCAAGTGTTGTGTAATTTATTGGAGTGCTCTATATTGGAAGAAAGGTTCGAGCTGCTTTTTTGTTAAGCGCTTGCGTTTTGCAAGCCCGTTATTTGCTAAAGCTACCTCTGCATATTTCTTTCATTATTGCTATTGCCTTGATCGTACATTTTTAAAATGTTTTTTATTGTTAAATGTGGAAAGCGAACTCCTGATTTGTACTTCAGATACTATTAACCCCCCCTCCCCCCGATTACAAAAAAGGCCAGTAATGGCTAATTAGGGGTTTGGGATTAAAGAACCTTAAAGCTCTTTTAAGTGTTTACAAGGAGGGATAGTATAAACCTGAGGAAAAGCAGAGGACACTAATATTTGTCTCTAACTGATCTGGAGTAATTTAATGACACATCGATAACCTGCCGAAGGGTATTGAAAGAGTATATTACAGTTTAGCCAAGGTAATTAGGATTAAATAATTTAAATTATCTGTATCTTGCAGTTGACTTCGTCATGCTAATTAATGGCTTCTAATTTGAGGTGTAAACCATTCTGTTTACATTTAATCACGGGAAGACTTCGTGAAAACTGACGAAAAGAGGAAAAATAATCTTTTGTAAATTACTGTGTAATTACCGGTTTTATATGCTAAATCATACATCTGTGTTTTGCTGATGAGGATAAGGGCCTTGTTTTCTTAAAACGAATATGGGTGAAATTAATGGAAACAATGGAAAAAGCCATTTGTTAGAAAACAAGGATACAAAGTAATATTTATCTCAAAATGATTCAAGCACTTTCCAAAAAAGACTTGAGAGTTCAAATGTTTTTGTTTTTTTAATTGCATTTTAAAGAAAATTAGGATAGTCGTTCTTTTGTTAAGATTTAGCAAAAGATTTTCCCTAAAATTTTTGGATAATAAACTGCATTTTATGAGTCTGGTTTAGAAAGGTTATTTGTGGGGAAAAGACCCACAAGCTGTATTATGGTTTTCTAAATTGTTTCCTCAAGCCTTGTACTTCCCAGCTCCTCACATTTCTCGTATGAAATACTTGCTGCAACTGGCTTGGGCTGCACTGCAAAACTGCAACTGTGTGGTACCCTATACTAAAGCATCCAGAAATCATAATACATTTGAGGAAGAAGAAAAAAAGCCTGACCCCCCTTTAGAATAATAGGATGTAAAAATTGTTTTGTAACTCAATAAAATAAAAATGGGAGATTACCATGACTTGTCCTATTCCACCCTAATTATCACAGTAGCTGTTATTTATTAATATAGACTATGCTTCAAATACCAATAGTATTTGCATTTTTAAAGATATTAATTCGATTTTGTTATAGGTAAAGTAATCTGTTTCTAGATGGGTAGGTTTGAAAAGACAGACATTTTATTTACCTTTTTGTAATTGTGTTTATTTCTATGACCAATGCTTTCTAATTTACCTTAACTTTTTAAAAAGTATGTCTTTCAAATAATTGATATTTTCCATTATCATGATGTTCTTCAAATAAATAGATGTTAGGAACCAAAAATTATATTTTAAATTTTCTGCTCTTGAAATGTTTGTATTGGTCTGATTCTTACTGATAGATGTTTTATGCTTGAGAAGAAAAATAAAGCAAATTATGTCATGGAATATGAAATTACTCTGGGTAAAGTTTTCCAAATATATCTTATGGGTGTTATGTAAACGTGGAAAGCTAGTATGATTATCTCATGTATGTTTTTCATTTAGAAGCCACTAAACCTTTTTCCTAAGTATGCTACTAGCACTTAGCTCCTAAATTTTTTTTAAGGAAAATTTTCCAAGTTTTCTGAATATGATGTTTCTGTCATTTTGATCAACTTTTGACAGTTTTTTATGGTTTCTTTTTTGAATATCTGAATTGAAGATATCTTTTGTCTTTAAAGTAATTAATAACTATCAGTCTGTTACAGCAAACTATAGATTACCTGCTAAAGATGACAACATCTACATTGTTTTTAACAATTGATGTTAAACTGAATTTTACTAAGACTTCAAATCTAACAAATACTCCATATAACTTTTGAATGTCTTTAAGCATAAAACACATTTCTTAATTCTGACATCATCAGTTGGCTGTAGGGTTCATTAAGTCATTTATTGTGCATATGTATGTATTCAAAAAGTCTGTACGTATAAGATAGAAAGAAAATCTTATTTGGAAGTTCTATATTTCAGTTCCCATGGCAATGACACTTGCAATTCTTTCCTCAGCTAACTCTTTTGCATAAAAGGATAGTTCAAATTCTATCTATATCCCCTTCTGTTTGTATTTTAAGGAAATTATTAAATTTTTCTTGACTTCAAAAATAAAATGTTAATTTAAAAAGATCTCCATGCTTTTTAAGTAAAGAGCACTAACAAAGTATTAAAAGTTTGGAAAGACAACAACTAATATTTTTATATAATATGTTCTCTTTGGGAGAATTATAAACTTTTGTTGCGATTCAAAAGTCTCTGTGAAATTCATCACTTCTTTTTACCTGACATCACATGGAACAAGAAAAACATTTAACAAAAAACTTGTTGAATCTTTATCTTGATAAGCTCTTTTTTTGAATAAAATGATTAAGTGCTACCATTCAAATCCTTCCTGGTGCAAAGTGGGATTCTGTATATAAATAAAAAGATTCTATCCCATTTATGAAATTTGGTTTGCTCTACTAGTATGGTGAATAATACTCAAAAAGATCTATGCAAATACAGCTTTTAAATTATATGTTAAATCTTGTCTCAGTTTTGATGTTATCCTTTATAGGAAAAACTTTATTCTGTGAAATATAAAAATGGAAAAATGGAAAACGCTCTTCAAAAAAAAACATTTGTACGCATCTGCCCCAACAACAGAATACAGCTTGAGAGGCTTCTTAATACACCACAGTTCTCCTTCTGACTCCCTCCCCAATATTGTATCTTTATGCTTATATGTGTCTGACCTTCTGTCTCTCAAAACACACATCCTTCCTCCTTCACAAAGCTTGAATATACAGTATATCAAATTTGAGGTCATGAGCATTATTTAATGGTTCTACAGAAAGAATAGGGATAACCAACTTGACTAAGCCATGCCATTATTTAACAATATTTATTGTCTCCCTTATATCTCACCAAAAATCCTTTTTACTTAAATTAAAGCATATTTCCTTGTAACCTGTAACAGGAAAATTCGCTGGTCACCAACAATCATATTTAAATATTTAAATGTTGGTAATTTCCACCACTCAGCATTTTTTCTCCAAATTAAATAATCTCAGTAGTTTAGATCATACACACACACACACACACACACACACACACATATACACATACAAATATATAGACTAACATATTTATATGTTTGCACAAGAAGTACTCATCTTCACAGACTTTTTAGGTTTTATTTTTTGTCATCCCTTCATGAGTTTAAAAGTACAATTACAGAGATTAAAAAAGAAAAGCCATTTCAAAACATATTCCCTTAAGATTTGAGAAAGTGGGTGAAGTAGAAAAAGCTGTTCCAGATGGCAGGAAACACAAAGGAGAAGTCTGTAGTAGGCATGTTCTATCACAGGAATATGTTTGATGGGCTGGGAGTGAGTTGGGCTGAACAGAGAGCAGCGGAAGAAGAGAAGGTAGTCTGGGGGCAGGTGGAAGAGGTGTGGAGGCTCCTGGGGCTGCTGGTGGTGTTTTAAATGACGCCTACTATATTATCAGTGTGATTTTAAGATGGAATTTGAGGACAGGAGTTATGTGTTCACTTGCCTTTACATGTGCCTAAATTCATAAACTTCAAGAACCCCGAAGTGAAAATTGTTTTGGTTATGGAAAGGGAAATGGGAGATGTACCTGACAAGTTAGTGAGGAATCTTTGCATAATAAAAGCATTCAGAATCAAGGACATCAAGGTAGACACTGTTGGTGAAGAAGAATGGATGTTTAAAAGAAAAAGGCACAGTGCTGACAGGTGATGTGGAAGAATAAAGTCCAACTCGAAATTGAGAATGAAGCCAATTTAGACTTTAACTGACTTTTTAAATCAAAAGTGGTCCTCCCATTTTCTATATTCCCATAGGAAGACCTGTCTGATTATACAACTTTTTTTTGCAAGTTGCCTTTGTTTTTCTTCTCTTATATGTATACTTGGCAAAGATCCTTATGCCTCTGTTGCTTTGTTCCCTTTGATGGGTATACTTATGCATATTTGTTGAATTGATGATTAACTAGCTAGCCTGAACAAAGAACGAGTTCTATTATACTGTTCTAAAATTTAAGTTAGTATTGATGGTAGTAGATCTTGCAACCGAAATTGTTCAAAATTTAAGAAAAACTTACACTTTGATTTTGAGATTATATCTACATTCCTGTTGCACTCATAATTTTCAGGCTTACATTAGACTGCATAAAAGTATACATGTAGATGGAAATTTATAATGATAAAGCTCATCAGAACTTATTAACCAGCGGTGATTTATTGCAAAACTAAGATGGCCTTTACATGGGATACTCTGGCAGGATATATACATATATATATATGCACACACACATATATACACACACATACACACATGCATATATGCTATTTCCCCGTAGCAGTTATCGAAAGTGATATCACTGGACATCATTAGGGAACATTTTTCGTAAGAATGTTGAGTAAGTGGTATCATATGAGAAGGAAGAAATATGCTCTTTTGTCCTACCATCCTCACCTCTCTGCTTTACACGTTACACTTTACACTTTTGTCATTCAGTGTTTGGGGTTTTTTGTAAGTGTATTTGTAAAATTTCCATCTTCCCTGGATCTTCCCACATTTTTACTTGTTTCAAAGTTTTCCTTTAAATTTCTTTTCTCTTTGACCACTGAAACTTTAGAGTTTCCAATGGTAAATCAAATATAATAAATAAGGTATGTAATTAATTTGAAAATCAATTTCCCAGTTTACCTTTCCCGTCTGGATGTATCCATAAGAGCTCTAAAAATAAAAAGATTATTCTTTTTTTCTTATACTTGGGACTGACACACATTAAAATAGTCTCTAATTTTTAGGTATCCTGGTTATTATACAAGAAAGACCAGAAAAATAATTTACACAATTGATATGCAAGGGAGAACAAAACAGTCTTCCTTCCCTTCTCTTTTCCCTGAAGGAAAGAAACTAAGTGCTTAGCAGCAAACATTTTCAAAGTTCGTGGAGTGTTTATATGCATTTTTGTGTGTTACTAAATTTTTCTTATTTCAACATTTTTGCCTAAGTCAGGGCTAAGTGTGGCCTCTTCAGATAAATTTTTGCTGGGTTTGAGGAATTTCTGATTTTTAAAAAATTATTTTTAGAGTAATTAATGCATCTTTCAGAGTCTGGTTTGCAAAGTTTCCAATTCAATTGTGGCTGAAGAGGACTTAATGCCTGAAACTGCTCTATGGTTAATACTGCTTAATTCAATTGTTTTGATATATTTAAGTTGGGAAACACTTCATTTTTAGATCCAGATCCTATTTTGCTGCAAAAAAGAAAAATAAATAAATAAATGATTTATGTTGAACAAATAATGGCAAATTTCTGGGGCCCAATAATGAAGATATTTTCCCCTCTTACCTATTAATGGGCATGCTATTAGAACAGCAATTATGTAGGTCATTTCCTTTTTCAATCACCCAGTTTCTCATGTGGCCTCTTCTTTTTCCTTTTTATTACTATACTTTTTAGATGTTAAAAAAGTAAAATAAAAGAACTCTGCCCCAAGTTCTGGTGACCTGTACTGCTTCTATGAAGCTGAAGAAAACTGAGGAAAATTATTTGAGTTGACATAAGGGCCCAAAGTTAGCCTCTAACATCTGTCCCTTGCCCCCATATGCCATTCCTATGATATCCTCATGACAGTATTTTTATGTTCTCTCCACGTGTCAGGTAGAACCTCCATTTAAACACTGCCTGCAGGTTGATCCTCATTGTGTACTTGTCCAACACGTGGAGATGCCCTCCTAACCAGAGGCAGATCCTAGATAATGGGCTAATGCAGGCCAGCAGTGACCCCTGCAATGGCTACACCTGGAAACCAGAGGTTTCCGTGATAGTCTCGCCAGACTCCAGAAATTATTAATTATTAAAACCTGACTTTATTTAGCAGTGATAACTTACTGAATGGACTGCAAGAGATGAATCAATTACTGTACATGCCATTCAAATTTAACTACAGAGAGTTTATATTCCTGAAATAGGAACATGAATGCACTTAATGCCTGTTTTTGTGTCTTAACCTGATTGCTTTTAGTATAAAATGTAGATATTTTACAAATTCTAGCATGAATAATTCCATCTAGTTATTTTAACACCTGTGAAATAACAAAATTTTGTGAAATGATCACTGGAGTGTGATACAGATTAATGTGAAAGCATTTTTTCAACATGAAGTGAGGATATGATTTCCATATTTTAAAATATTAATGACTAATTCTTAGTAGGTCAGTTTCAGTTATACAATATTAACCATGGAGAGGTTTGGGTCAAGAATTCCTCTTCAGCCACAATTAGATTGAAAACTTATAAAAGAGAGTCAAAAGTAGTAAGATTTTTGATAATGTGTAGGGTTTTTTTTTCTTTTAGCATTTTTAAAATTACAAACATTGCCATTCTCTCAAAGTTAATTTCTTATTAACTAAAATATTTATGCTTCAACACATTAATGTTTGGAATCTAGAAAGCAAGTCACCTTAACTCAGGAACAATTTTTACAGCCTTTTTTGATATAAAGTATCAAATATCAAACATTCAAAAAAGTAAAAAGAATACAATTATGGTTCTCTGTAAACCCAATTACCAGGATCAACAATTACCCACACTTTAACAATCTTATTTTACCTGTCTTCCCCATCCATCCCTCTTTTTCACTTGAATGTCTTAAAGTAAATCTCAGATGTCA
>PVKY010008848.1:0-13774 GCA_004027775.1 Bradypus variegatus
GTTTCAGTTTGCTGAAGCTGCCAGAATGCAATATACCAGAAAAGAGTTGGCTTTTACAGTGGGGATTTATTAGGTTACAAATTTACAGTTCTAAGGCCACAAGAGTGTCCAAATTAAGGCATCAAGAGGAAGATACCTTCTCGGAGGAGAAGCAGCTGGCATCTGGAGTCCCTCTGTCACACGGGAAGGCACATGGCAACCTCTGCTGATGGCCAGCCTTCTGGTTTCAGAACAGCTCTCTCAGCTCCTGTGGGTCCTCCTTACTTCTCCTGGGGGCAAAAACTCTGGATTATACATCTTAGCTTCTCTGAGCTTTCTCCTAAATTCCTCTACCTTTTATCCTTCATAGAGGACTCCAACAAGGGGATCAAGGCCCACCTTGAATGGGCAGGGTCACATCTCCATGGAACAACCTAATCAAAAGGTCCCACCCACAGTAGGTCCGCCCCCACAAAAGTGGATTAAAAGAACATGGACTTTTCTGGGTGTCCAAGATAAGGTGTCAAAAATTGGGTACCTTCACTGGAAGATGGCCAATGGAATCTGGGAAACCTCTGTTAGCTGGGAAGGCATGTGGCTGGCATCCGTTCCAGAGTTCTCATTTCAAAATGGCTTTCTCCCAGATGTTCCTCTCTAGGCTGCAGCTCCTCAAAAATGTCACTCTTAGTTGCTTTTGGGGCGTTTTGTCCTCTCTTATCTTTTCCAGAGCAAAAGTCTGCTTTCAACAGTTGTCTCCAAAATGTCTCTGTAAGCTGCAGCTCCTCTCTCAGCTCCTGTGTGTTCTTCAGTGTCTCTCTTGGTTGTAGCCAGCTGCTCCCTCTGTCTGAGCTTATATAGTGCTCCAGGAAACTAATCAAGGCCTGTGCAGAATAGGTGAGGCCAAACCTCCATGGAAATTATCTAACCAGAGTTATCATCTACAGTTGGGTGGGTCGCATCTCCATAGAAACATTCGAAGAATTACAATCTAATCAACACTAATACATCTGTCCACACAAAATTGCATCAAAGATAATGGCAGTTTGGGGGACGCAATACATCCAAACTGGCACACTGAGGTACATAAAATTCAAACCCACACAGGTTGGTCTGCCTGTGTGTGCGTGTGTGCACCCTGGGCTGTGTATGTGTGTGTTCACGTGAGGTGTGTATGCCTGTGTGGGAGTGGGGGGGGGTGACGGGGACATCTGCGTAGGTGGTACTGTGCCCGTGGAGTGTGTAGACAAGGGCCTGCTATGGGGGCAGGTCATGGGCTTCCCCCCAGTTGCCTTCTGCTGGGAGGAGGAGAGGGTGGGGCCTGGCATGGCAGAGTGTGGGGTGTGGGGGTGTGGAGCAGGGCCTGAAGCATGTGACCTTGGGCAGGGCACTTGGCCTCCCAGCCTGTTTACTCCCCTGCAAACTGGAGATGGTGATGCCCACCTCAGTGGGCTGGCCGGGGTCCACAGTGGGGGCCATTTGGAGATGCAGAGGCTGCCTTGGGAGATGGTGAGGCCCCCATTGCTGAATCTGAGGCACACAGGGTCCTTCCGGGTCTGGCATTCTGGCATTCTCTGCCCTTGGTGTTGGGAAAGATGTGGGAGGCAAAGGATGGCTTGGGCTGAGGCCCCCAAGAGAATGCAGCTCCCTTCGTTGAGGGCGTTGGGGGGCCTGGCTGCCAGGCAGAGATGGGACGGTCCTGTCCATGCCATTCTCCCACCCCCTTGACCCCTTGGCCCAGGGCCCCAGGCTTGGCCAGCAGCCCCCTCCCCCATACACCAGAGCTGACCTGGGTGCAGCCCCACTGCCCCTTTGCCCACCCTGGGTATCAACTGAGTGGCCCCCAGCTGGGCTGATCTCCCGAAATATCACCCCACTTCTCACCCCCAATGCATGTGCAGGGATTTACAGATTTCAACAGCACCCTGGCATAAATGTGATGATCGTATTCCCAATCCAAAAATGAGGACATTGGGGCCCAAAGAAAGTGACTTCCCAGGGCTCACCCGGCTGGAGGTGTCGGAATTTGAACCCAGATCAGTTTGGACCTGGGCCCAGCTCCCCACACCCCTCAAGGCCTCTCTGCTGACATCCGAGGTCGCTTCAGGGCCCTGCCTGCCTTGCTCACATTCTCAGTCACTGGCCCCCTAGTCAAATGCTCTCCTCCAGCGAGCCGGCCTCCTTTCCTGGTGTCTCCCACGTGAGCAATTCCCCCACGTGAAGCCTTCTGGGCTCTCTCCACGTTCTGCCCCACTTTCAGGCCCCTCCTCCAGGAAGCCTTCTCTGATCACTCCTGGCTAACAGCCCACAGTGATTTCTCCCCTCCCGTCTGGTCTAGACCTCACTCCTCAAAGTGTGGTCCCTGGACTAGCAGCATTGCCTGGGAGAAATGGGTAGCCTGGGACCACCCCCGACCCGAGAATCAGAATCCACTTGCAAAGCAGATCCCCAGGTGATTGGCATACATGTGAAAGTTCTAGACGTGCCACCCTAGAGTCTAGACGGCCATTAACTCTCTTGAGAACTTGGGCAGAACTTGAGCAGATAACAGTCTAGCTGGTCCTCGTCTATAAAATGGGCCCTTCTCCAGAATAGAAAATGCCAATCTATTCCTTACCATCCTCATCACTCCCTGGAGCCACCCCATCTGCTCTCCTCTTCCCCCATGGTCCTGCTCCCCACAGTCCCCACCCTTTGAGGGCTGTGCTTCCCTGAGCCCTCTCGGAAGGTAAGTAGAGGGATGGGGGCAGGGGATCCCCAGGGGTCTGGATCTCTGCTCTGGGGCAAGCAAAGCGGCAGGATGCCACCCTCCTCTGGTGAAAGGGTACTTTACCGGAAATCCCTGGGTCTCTGAGGATATTCCTGTCAGTGATTGGAGCCAATAGGCGCAGCAAGCAAGCTGTGCAGCCAGGAAGGGGGCCCCTCGAGAACAAGGCCTTCATCTCCCTTCTTCCTTTGCCCCCCAAGATATACACACCCTGCTCCTCTTTCTTTAATTCATTCAAAAAATGTTTTGCACAAGGCACTGTGCTCAGCGAAGGATACTGGGGTGCACACAAGCCACTTACAGGCCAGAGTGGAGAGAGACAGTCATCAAACAGCCACACAAATGAATGTCTAACTGCCGACTGCAGTGCGTGCCAGAGAGGAGAGGGACAGATGGGCTGCTCCATAAACAGGGGAGCCTGGCTTGGCTCTGCACGTAGAGGAGATGGAATTTGCAAAGGACCCTAAGCAGGGGCAGAGCAAGAGATGAGAAAAGAACCAGAGACACAAGTCAAAAGAGGTGAGGCTGCCCAAGACGCCAAATGCTGCTGAAAAGTCGAGTAAGATGTGGAGAGGGAAAATGTTCTTGGGGTCATGCACAAACTTCTTTGTGTGGCCCCTGTGGTGGTTTGGAGGCTACATGTACCCCAGGAAAGGTCATCTTTTAATCCATTCCTGTAGGTGCAGATCTATTGTAGGTGGGAACTTTTGATGAGATTATTTCAATTGAGACGTGAATCACCTCATTCTAGGTTGGTATTAATCCTCTTACTGGAGTCCTTTATAAGAGGATAAAGGATACCCAGAAAAAGAGATGAAATTAAGAGAAGCTCACAGAAAAAAAGCTCACAGAGAAGCTAAGACAGACAGGAGCTAACAGAGAGAGAAGCCACTGAAGCCAGAAGCTGTAAGTAATGAAACCCAGGAGAGAAGGACCAGCAGATATCACCATGTGTCTTGCTATTTGACAGAGAGCCCAAGCTCACCAGTAACCAGTCTTCAGAGAAGGTATTGTCCTGTTGATGCCTTAATTTGGACATTTTCATGGCCTAAGAACTGTAAATTGTAAGTTAATAAATCCCCATTTTAACAGCAACCCATTTCTGGTATATTGCATTTCATCAGCTTTAGCAAACTGAAACAGCCCCCAAGGCCCTTCAGGTGTGTGATGGCTGGGTTCGTGTGTCAACTTGGCCAGGTGATGGTGCCCAGCTGCCTGGTCAAGCAAGCACTGGCCTATCTGTTGCTGCGAGGACATTTCGTAGACTTGAATCATCAGTACATTGATTGCAAGTATGGCTGATCACATCTGCCACCAGCTAAGGGGAGAGTCTTCCACCATGAGAGATGTTTAATCCAATCAGTTGAAGGCTTTTAAGGGGGAGGTGATGATTACAGCAGTCAGAAGAGAGAACTTTCATCTCTACTTCAGCCAGTCAGCCTCTCCTGGGAAATTCATCAAAGACCTTCATCGGAGTGCCAGCTTGCAGCCTGCCCTAGGGAATTTGGACTCATGCATCCCCACAGTTGCATGAGACACTTTTATTTAATCTGATACTATTTACAGATATCTCCTATGGGTTCTGTTTCCCTAGAGAACCGTGACTAATACAATGGTCTATTCTCAGACATCACACCTTGTGACCCCTGGCCACAGCCAATGCCACGCCCACTGTGGCTTCTTCATGCTGTCCTTCCAGCCTGTAATTCCCTTGCTCCTTCACCTCCTGGAAAATGCTCAATCATCTGTCAAGCCTCAGCTCAAAAGCCACCTCGTCCATGAAGCCTTCCCTGACCACTACCCCTCAGGTAGAGGGTATTGCTGCATCCTCAGTGTTCCCATAGTGCATTTCACAAATCTCTGTTGGAGAATGTAGCAGACACAACTGGTCCTGCCCAAAGGCCTCTCCCCTCTCCTTTGCAGAAAGAACTCTGATTTTCTTTGGGGTAGCATTGTTCCACCCCAGCAATGGATTAGGATTTGTCTGATCCAACCATGATGATCCTGTGGTATACTTTTATAGCCTCCTTTGCAGTTAGAGATGACCATATGACCCAATTCTGACCATTGAGACACAAGTAGAAATTTTCCATGGTGGAGGGAGGGTTGGAAAACTTTTACCTTCCTCCCTCGATTGTCTTGAACACAGATATGATGTCTGGAGCCATGGCAGCCACCTTGAGACGATGAGGGAAAAGCTGAGGAAATCACAGAGATGTTGGCCCTGAAACTATAGAGCTGCTGGACCAATACCAGTTGCTGAACATACTTTGGACTTCTTGGGTTTTTTAAAAAAATGATGCCCTTAAGTTAAGCCATTGTTGGTTCAGTTTTCTGTTGCTTGCAGCTGAGTGCCTCCCTGATACCCCAGCCCTTAACAAATCATAATGTAATTGATTTGGTTGCAAGTCTCTCTCCCCTACCTGATGGTGTGCTCCCTGAGGGCAGGGATCAAAGCTTGGGTGACACAGGGTGGAACGACTCCAAAGGCCTGGCTAGCTTTCTAGCTGGTGGCAAGCACCACCGAGAATGGCAGCCAACACCAAGAGGGCTGGTGGAGCGCATGGAGGTGTTGGAAGCAAAGAGATCAGAATTTCAGGAATGGTAGGATGGAAGCCTGGCCCTTCATGACCATGGGCAGAGGCAAGAATGGAGACCATACTCCACAGGCCTATTGGCTGGAAGATCTGACGGGCTGGTGTCTGTTCCAATCTGGGGCCCTCTCACGCAGCCCGCAGTGACCTCACCTCGCCCAGCAGGCTGTCAGGTATGCTTCTGTTTCCCTTGCTGGCTCCCGGGTTCTCAGAAGTCTCCTTTCCACAGCCCACAGCCTGGCTCAGAGTGAGGGGCTCTATTATTGGGGGCTTGGAGCTTGAGGCTGTCTTCCTCCAGCACCTCCACAGCTCCTGAGCTCCTTCTCTCTCTTCACTTCATACGCAGTTTTTAAAGGCTGCAAAGTTTACTGCTTCCCTGCCCTCGAGGGCTCCTAGGCCTAGACATTAGCCCTAGGAAAGGAGAGGAAAGCCAGGCTCCTCAAAGGGGCACCTCATGAAGGGGGTGCTACCTGACCCAGGCTGCCCTTGCAAGGACACCATAAATGCCAGCACAACTGTTAATTCTCAACCTGCCTGGCTATGGAGAGGTCTCCAGGGTCACAGCCCACAACCCCCATTCCCCTACCCCGTGCCACAGCTGGGGAGGTCCACATGGCTGGGAGGCTGCAGTAGTCCAGTCAGCACAGGCACCCGTGGCAGGACTCCGCAGCCTTTGTCTCTCAGCCGTCTGTCCATCAGGATGTCCAAGTGGACCTGAGGACCCACCATGTACCCAGCTGTGGATCCACCGAGAGCCTGGAACCAGATCACCATCACCATTGTCATCATCCTTCACCAGAGAAAGGACAGGTAGGAGAGTAAGAGCTTGCCGGTCTAGGTACCTGTATTCATTATCTATTGCTGCGTAACAAGCATCCCCAAACCTAGCAGCTTAAAACAATAAGCACGGACTATCTCATGGTTGCTGGGGGTCAGAAATTCAGGAGCAGCTTCACTGGGTGGTGCTGGCTCCGGGCTTCTCACAAGGTCACAGCCAAGATGTCAGCTGGGGCATCTGAAGGCTGGATGGGGGCTAGAGGACCCACCTCCGGGATGGCTCACTCTCATGGTTCTGGGTGGGAGGCCCCAGGTCCACACCACTCCAAAAGGCAGCTCGAGTGTCCTCACATTATGGTAGCCGGCTTTTCCCAGAGCTGGGGAGCTAAGAGAGTGACAATGGCTTTTATGACCCAGTGTTGGAAGTCACATCTCTAGCAGTCACATAGATCAATCAGGAGACAGGATCGCCAACAGCCATCTTGGAGGCTCGCCAGCCATCAGTCAGCCTCTCTAAGACGTGACACCCATCCCTCTTCCCGCACAAGCCAGAGACCTGGCCAACACATTTCCTTCCTCCTTCACTGTCATTCTCCTCCTCGGTCACTGAGCATCAGCCATGCCTCTCTCTCCAACGCCCCACTCCTCCCCCACTGCCCCTACCCAGGTGAGACCCTCATCTCTCCCTGAACCGCAAGGCTCCCCTGCTCTAAAATGTAAACATTGCAGAAAACCTTCTGTGGTTTTATGGTCTTACAGACCAGACTCCTTGGTGAGACACTCAAGGCCCTGTGCCTGGCCTCCTCCTGCCTCCCCAGCACCCCCACCCCACCCCCAACGCCCTGCCCACCACTCTCCCATGGGTCTAACTTCAGCCTCCCCAGATGTTCCCCAAGCAAGCTATACTTCCCCAGCCATCTTGTTAGCTCTGCCTGGGACTCAGCCCTGAAAACGCCACACCTCCCAGGGCCCTTCTTGGCTGTCCAGGACTGTCGGTCTGTCCCTCTGCAGACCTCCTCACTAATTGTAGCCTTCTTCTGGTCCCTCAGTTCGGAACTACAAGCCTGCCCAGGACAGGGACGGACACTGGCTCATCCTGGGGTCCTCGGATAAGACCCAGGGCTGGGCACATGCACTTCTGCTGGGGGATAGATCAGGTAGGAAACAAACATTCAGGTGTCAGGAACAAAACCCTAACTCAATCTGAGGGTGACGACAGTCACTGTCTCCCACAGCCAGGGGTGCAGCAGGGGGGCAGGTGGCCAGCTCAGGGATCCCCAGCTCTGCAGTCCTCGGCGTGGTCCTCAGTTTCAGGCCGGTTCCCCTCGTGGCTGCAAAATGAGTGACTGGGTTCCAGTGGGTCACAACTGGACCCGACAACAGCTGGAAGCAGGAAGCAGCCATCCTTCTAGTGCATCTCTAACCCTTTCCCTGCAGCCTCCCGGCAGAGGCCCCTCCTGTTTCATTGGCCAGAACCGGGTCACATGCCCACTGTAAGCCAATCACCATCCAGGAGAGTGGGGCGGGGCCTCATCCTCCGGGTGCAGTGGCTGATGGGAGTGGAAAGCTGGACTGGGAGGAAGTCCCCGGCTAACAGTGAGAGCCAAGATGGGGGGCCATGTCCACCTAGGGATGCAGGTGGGAAGCAGGAAAGATGTTGGGTTCGTCTAGATCAGGCAAGATGAGCAGTTGAGGAGCGGGAAAATGAAGTTGCTAAAGTATATTTGGACTGATTTCCAGATGCCTCCCCATCCTAGTCACTTTTCTGTTCATTCATTCATTCATTCATTCACCCCCTCACTCATTCATTCAGCTATTGAGGGCCTCCTTCATGCGGGGTCCTAGGTCATCCTACAAAGTGAGATTGTTATTTTATTTTAGCTATGGAGAAACTGAGGCTCAGAGGTGGCCAGGGTCTGAGCCCCCCAGGAAGGACTGACGGGCCCCAAATAGGCCTCACTGCCCCAGGCCCTGCCCAGCCCCTGGGAAGCCAGAGCTTGACCGGGTGGGGTTTCAGCGCTTTTCTGTGAGGGGTGAAGGCTTTGGCCAGGGTGCCCGCGGCTCTGGAACCAGCTCCGGCCTTGGCAGCTGCCTTTAGTGCCTGGCAGCCGGACTCAGGGTGGGGGAACTTCTCAGAGACAAAAAGCAAGGGCTACGCCCCTAATCCCTCACACAGTGCCTCCCTGCCCCATAAAGGGCTGCTGCAGCCTCCAGCCCTGGAGCACTGGACGGCTCTCAGCACAGCAGCTGCCACGGCTGGCCGGCCCTGCCCGGGGCGAGGCACCTCCAGCTGCCGAGGTGGGTGTCTCCTTAGCACGGGGACAGGGCGAGATGGAGGGGTGGAGGGCCAGAGGCCCCAGCGGGCAGCAGTCTTCCGGCCCTGCCCCACCTTGCCCAGCAAGGGCAGCCTGGTTCAGGGGAGGGAGGCAGAGAGCAGGCTGCCCACACTGGCAGGTCAATGGAAAGGCCATCTGAGGGGGGACGGGAGGGTGACGGTCCCAGCCGGGGGGTAGGGGCAGGTGGTGGGGAAGGGGAAGTTGCTAGTGGGTCCCATTCCCCACCGGGGCCCAGGCCTGGGTGGTAGAATGGAAGAAGTCCACTCCAATGGGAGGTTGGGTGTGATGATCTTTATAGTTCTCCCCACGCTGATGTTCTCTGCTTTAGGTGTGCGGTGGGACCAGATGTTGGTGCCCCCCACTCCTCTGTCCTCCCCCCCACCCCCATGCTAGTCCCATCCTGCAGCCAGTTCCATATTCCAGCCCTGAGCCCCCAAGCCAAAGGCTGGTGACTTTGGATAATTTTCCAATTCCTTGCACAGTGGTGGTTGGGGGTGGCTGGGGGGAGTGGGGTGGCGTGCCCAAGGCTGCACAGCTGGGGAGGCACAGCGGCAGGCCCCTCAAGGCCGGGGATCACTGCCAAGAGCCCAGCTGTGGGGGTAAGGCTGAGTCCCTGGAGGACAACTCGGAGCTCTCAAGCGCCGAGCTTGCTGGACTGGCCACAGGGGCGTCACCAGAGGTGCCCCTGCAGGCAGGTTCCCCACCCCGTGGCCTGCGGTGTGGGCTCTCTGGCATAGTGCCCTTGAGGTTTGGAAGCCACTGCTCTGGACAACCCAGGAAGGGGTGGGGGCAAGATTCTCATCCATGAGTGGACCCTAAGAGACGGAGGGGGCACTGCCTGCAGCCTGGGAGACTAAGATCCTGAATCTCCACGGCGTGGGCATGAGCAGCCATCGAGAACTGGGACCCCGAGGCAGGGGTGCTCTCTGGAGGGGGAGGAGGAGGACCTCAGCAAAGGAGACACCCCCTTAAGAGTGAGAATGTGGTCACGTGCAGACTGGGCACCCCAAGGCAGCGAAGGGTGTTATATGGCTCCTTCCTTCCATGCCAAACACTAATCCCTCTTGAAAAACATGTTCTGGGGATTGAGATCAGGGGTGCTTTTCTTTCAGGAGCTACAGCATCATTGTTTTCTCTTGCTGGACTTGGCAGAGCCAAGGTTGCCAAAATAATTAAAATAATCCTGTAATCATCCCTGAAGATCTGGATGAGAGGCCCGATCGGGTTTCCTTCCTCATGGGATGCAGACTCCCCAGAAGCAGAGGGTTTCTCCCTCATCCCTGAGAACCACTTCTGGGGTGAAAAGTCTCTTGGAAGCCAAAAGTGGGCTTCCAGAAACACATCAAGGGCCGCTTTGGAGAGGGTCTTGAGAAAAATAATTCTGAAAAGCTCAAAATAGCTATTGGCGACAGGTGGTTTCACTGTCATCCGGCCCCTGGGGTCACAGACCTCTTGCCAAGCTTTTGCTTAGGGCTTCCACCTACAGAATATTAAAATACGAAGCCCTACCCTTCTCTTCCTGCCCCTAGTCTTAAGAACAACCAGTTGGCCTACTCTTCTCTCATATCCAGAGCCCAAGAATTTATCTCTAAAGCTCAGAGAATACAAGAACGTCTTGGCAGATATTTTCTCCTTCATTTAATCCTCAAGCCAACCTTGGGAAGTGAGTAGGGCCATGCCCATTTTACAGATGAGGACACTGAGGCCCAGATAGGGGCTTAAATCTCTTAAGCGCCAGGATCCCCATTTGCTGGGGCCTCTTCCAAGGGAGACGCTCCATTATAACTGAAAACAGTATGAGTTTTAACTTTTATGTCAATAAATCCCATCTACCCATGACTTTATTCAGCAAAATGAAACAAGTTCTGGAGAATCATATTTGTAATATTATCTTCTTTTTCTTGAAGGGGCCCCCAAAATGCGTTGGGCCCCACCAAGCCTGCTCCATCCTGCCAGGGTCTCTTGGGGAGTGAGTGGCATGGATGCAGGGCCCCAATGTGGGGCTTTGAGTCTTTTCCTCCACCTCCCTCTCTCCTCCACTCCCTACTCCCTCCCCGGGCTGGTTCCTACTCTGCTTAGAGAAAATGAGCCGCTATGATCTACTTGTTTTATTTATCTGGAAAGGAGGGTGAGCATATTCTGGGGAAATGGATAGCATAAGTATTCTTACTTCATATCATACTCTAAAAATAATCCTGTAATCTCCATTAAAGGGGGATTAGTGAGCCTAACTCATATTGTAAAAGGTGGAACTTGCCCAGAGATGTATTTCAGCTCATTCAAAGGGATGCATTCAGCGATTTCAGAGATGAACGGGCTGTTTGAAAAGGCTCCCAGTCACGGGACGCGTGCACAAAGCAGCTGGAAGCCATTCGATACTGAAGAGGTGACTACAGGTTGGGGGAGGAGAGCTCAAGCAAAGGTTGTATAAATTGGGATCCTGAGAGTCTGCGAGGGGCAGAAGCATTGAAGGAGACCAACCTAGCATGTAAGTGAGCATGGGAGAATGGATCTCAGGGCTGGGGTTTGGACATGAAGGGTCCTGGAGGCCTGGGATGGCCTTGGCTCGGGGAGCATTATGTCAGCTTGGCACCCCCACATTTGGCCTGTATTGCTGACAGGGCGGCGCAGGAATGAGACACAGACATGATGTTAAGAATTAAGGGAGCAGGGGACCCACATAGCATCGTGTGCTAAGTGGATACTAGTACACCTTTGCTCCAGGTATTTATTTGTTTCAGGAGATAAGAAAGGATAGGCTTACATCCTGTTTACATATCAGAAGGGATAATGTAGGCTTAGGACAAGGGTTAATGTTGTCCTCATAGTCACAAGACACGTATCTTTACAGGGCGTGCCTGCAGCCCAGCATTCCAGGTCAACACCCTCGATACCGTCTAGGTAACATGAAAGACTTGGCTACCCACAGGCCTGGTCTGTGCCTGTCCCCCCAGCACCGGCCTGCAGAGGCAGGCGGCTGTCACTGGGAATGCTGGTCCCCACTGTACTCCCAGGTGTGCTCTGCAGGAGGCCCCCGGCCACCCCTGCAGGCCTCGCTATGCTAAGAGCAGGGTGAGCTGGGGACGCCTCATTTTGGTCCCCACTCAGCCCTTGACCCTGCTGGGTGCAGTGCAAGATACCTCCGGGGCTCTGGGGAGAACAGTGTTTGCTTGGCACCTCTTCACAGGTGATACAAAGGTGGAATCTGGCTCTGGGAGGGGCCTGGGAGGCCACCCCCATGGTAAACTGTCGGCGAGCCTGCACACTGGAGCAGGGTAGAGAGGGGGTTTTGCGGGGATCCTTTCCAGCTTTCTGAGCCTCAGGTTACTCATATGTAAAATGGGAACGACAGTAACCATCGCTCGGGATTGTGTGAGGTTTAATTCAGACGTGTGGCCCTCCAGCTTCAGCATCACCTGGAGGGCTGGTTAAAGCACAGACTTAGGGCCCCACCTCCAGAGTATCTGACTCAGTGGATGTGAGGAAGTCCCTGAAATTTATGGCATTTCAAACAAATCCCCAGGTGATGCCGACACTGCTGGTTCCGGGACCACCTGTGGAGAAACCCTGAACTAGCAGATGCAGGAGCGCGAGTTGGCCAGGAGATCGCCAGCCTCTCTGGCCCAGGGACCAGTTCCCACCCACGCCCATTCCTGCTAAGTGACTGCTCGGTGCCCGGCATGTGCTGGGTGCTCTTAGTAAGTGCTGCTTGAACCCAGCAGGTAATGGAAGCCTTTTTCCAAGGGTGGTTGCTGTGTTCTGGTTGCCATGGCAACAGCTGGCAGCAGCCTGTGGATGTGGGGACCGTGTTCCCGGGTCTCCTGGCAGTACTGGGACAGAGAGCAAAGGTCCAGGACAGCGGCACCTGCACAGCAAGGGAGGGTGCCGTGTCCCCTGGATGCCCTCCTACTTCCTCAGCTGCTTGCCCTGGCTCAGGTGAGCAAACTCAGCGAGTTGCAACTTCGATTACATAACAGAGAGAAGAACAAAGAGAAGCAGGGGGTGGGGCTGCAGGGATTGGGAAAGAGGGAAGGATCCACGGTCCTGGGCACCGTTATGTTCCGGGCAATTTCCATACATTAACCCGTTGAGTCCTCACCCAAACCCCACCTTGGGGGGTACTAGCAGGCTTCCAAGGCCCATGGGACACATGGTGGAGCTGGGATTGGAAACCTGATCTGCTGTTGCCAAAGGCCACCTTTGTTCCTCCGTGCCAGGGCTGCCTCTTTTGAAATTGAACTCTGGACACGGTTAGAACTTTGAGGTGTGAGGGTGACAGGGAGGCAGGGAGGAAGGTCCGGGGACCTTTTTTTAAATGACTTCGGGAGCCGGGCTGGTCACATCTTCACAGCAAGCTCACTCCCTTCATCTGTTTGCATGTTTGAATCCATTGCCGGTACACTTTGGACACCCCAACCCCACTCCCAGTTCAGGCCAAGTTAACCTGCTCAGGCTGCACTTCTCCAGTTTGAGCGTGAAGAGTGAAGCTTATTTAAACTTTCAATTTCTGCCTTGCCTCTGGAGATTCAGATCTAGTGGCTGGCGGGGTAGGGATGCCCTAGGACTTAGCGGTTTTAACAAGCTGCCTGGGGTGATTTTGATGCCCTTTGGGACATCCGGGGCCTCTGCTGGAAAAGTCTCTGGGTTTCAGTGGCTTCCGGGGCCAGCCCCCTGGCTTGTCCCTGGGAACCAAAGGGAATTATCCAGGCCCCAGAGCACTGTCTACAGATGGCAGATCCACAGCTGCCCGTGCCCGGCTGGCTGCCAGCTCACCCCAGGCCATCAAGACCACACATGTCAGGCTTAGTGAGTTTGACCAGGATCTGGCTCGAGAGCAGCCAGGAGGCCTAAGCCAGGAGGCTTTGAACAGGGCGTTGCCAGCTCACCTGACATCAGAAGGGAACTGGCAGGTCAGGGGCCCTTTGCAAATTTTGGCAGAGAAGCATCCCACCTGTGGAGAAAGAACAGGCTCTGGAGTGCATGCATCAGATGGGGCCGCTCCATTTCCCTGCCTCGGTTTCCTCATCTGTATAAAAGGGTGTGAGACCACGAGCCTATCACAGAGCTTCACGAAGCTCAGGGCCCTTCCAGGCTCACAGTCAGGCACAAGGTTTGGCCAGGAGCTTGGATATCTTCAGACTCCCCTGTCTTCTCCTTTCCTGACAATAAAGCCTCACCTGGGTACCTGCCTTATGCCCTGGGCAGAGCTCCCACGGCCATCCCTTGACCATAATGGGCCTCAGAACAGCCCTGAGAAGGAAGAAAGGAGAAGGGACAGGCTTCTTACTCCCAATCTGTGATAAGGACACTGATTTTTTTTTTTT
>PVKY010008849.1:0-13763 GCA_004027775.1 Bradypus variegatus
TATCTGTGTTTAGGCAGTGGAATGAGTGAGGGCGAATGTTTTTTTTTTTTCCTCATCTCTTTTCTTTTCAAGGAAACACTCAGCCCTTGAATTTGTACAGCACCTTGGGGTTCATAGGGGCTTTTATGCATTTCGCTGGAGTGTTGATCCTTGCACCAACACTGTGGGGCTGGAAGGGTGTGTCAGGTTATCCCCATTTTATAGCAGAAGAAACAGGGAGCCACGGATGCTAAGTGTGAGAGCCTTGGGTCTTCAATCTAGTTCTTCTGACTCCAAGCCCAGTGCCCCTTGTGTTCCACCAGCTTTTCTTCGTCCACTCCCTACCTTGACCTTCCGGGGTCTGGAGTTGGGTAAACTGGCAACAACCTTGGATACACATAGCTCATAAAATGCAATCAATTTCCAGTGATCCATACTTATATTTTAAAACGTGCTTTCATTTTTTATTATATAACCAATACACAACTACATTCTTTTTATTAAAAAATTCAAATAATAGAAATGAAAAGCCCCCTTTGACCATTACTCCCTGCCTTCCCATACCACTTCTCAAAGGTAACCACTAATGATAGTTTGATGTGAATCTTCCTATTCTTTTTTAAAAATATGGTTTACATGTGCTTCCAGTGGATTTTTATAATCCCTAACCATCTTGCTTGCTTTATTGCCAGCTGTGTGTATGTGTGGAGAAAGCAAACATACTGCTATTACCTTCAGCAAGATAAAACCAGGGTGAGGTAAATCGGCTGGACTGGTGGTTTAGAGCAGTGATTCTCAATCTTGGATGTGCATATGAATCAGGCAGGGATTTGGCTAAAATGCAGATTCTGATTTAGTAGGTTTGGAGTAGGTCTTGGCATTCTGCATTTCTAATAAGGTTCCTGCTGCTGCTGCAAGGCTTCAGAGCACAGGTGTCAAACTGGTGCACTGGGCCCTTAATTCCTAGCTGAGGAAGCTGTGTAGGGGTGGAAGCTTTCCATGCTGGTGAGGAGGACATGAGAGTAATTCCTCACCCACAGGAGAAACCAATAGCAGAAACCCACTTATCCCAGGCAGTTGTCCTGGTTCCAGGTCTAGAGCTTATTGTATATGCTCAGCTGCCTTCTCTTGAGAGCACACTATGTGCGTGGCACAGTGAGTCCGTCTGCCTGGAAGCTAGAGCTTCTGAGTGTGGCTCAAGGGAAGCAGAGCAACAGGCTTCAAACATTCCAGCTCCTATACCTGTCAGAAGAATTTTGAAAGACTGTACCTCTTCTCACACATTTAAAAACTGACATCTAAAAATTTTTTTTATCATAAGTCTAAATAGAATGTAATTCTAGGCTTATTGCCTGTCATAACTGGCTGCAAATATATTTTTGTCAAAGCCTTAGAACTGCAAACTCAGCCTGTGCTGAGTTATGGAAAATGTCTGTCGTATAATCTAATTCCTAATTGGCAAAGCCGGTCCTGCTTGTTAGACCAGTCAGCCAAATCATACTTTGTGTCAGGAAAGGTTTGGCTCCATTTTTAATTTAAATAAATGGTGTCCTGGTGTCAGTTTCTTCCATTCCTAATTGTAATCCTAAAATAAATTGATGGGTAACAAATAAGATAGATAAGACCCTGGTAACATGTAGCCCCCTTCTCAGTGTCTTGAGGAAGCTCTCTTTGTCTGTCCTCAGGACATTCTCCCCCGGCGTGTTGTCTTCTCCAGTTGTCCCTTTGTTCTGAGCCCAGGGCAGGGCACCCTGTCAGGTGAGGATGGCTGCGGGTTGGTCTTTCTTTTGTGGAGTGTTTGTAAGGGCCTTTGTGAAGGGAGACCGGACAGACCCCGACCAGCAGAAGAGTTCTAGGAAGGAGTACATGGGGAAATACAGGACTCCGAGGCTGATTCCCTGAAAGCCATCCATGTCTGTACACACACAGGACGTCTCCGGCTTCCCCAGGGAATCCCCTAATGAACCCTGGTGGGAAGACCACTGAACTTGAGGCCTGGAGATGCTGCCCAGGGTTTGGTTCTGTGAACACTGCTTTGCTCCCTCCAAGAGCTTGTGGGTTTTTGGGAATCGTTGCTGGAGCTGGGGCTGAGCCTGCTCCTCCCACCAGGTTCCCTGGTGACACGTAGCATGCCTATGCCACATTTCTTCCCAGCTCCTCTTTCTCAGTGTGATGGTAGAGGGCTCAGACTATAATGATATCTCCTTATCGCAGAGAGGTAAACTGAGGCCCAGAACAGGAGTGACGTCATGACCACAGCAGTGCCTCCTGGGGGAGGTATCACAAGGCTCAAAAAGCTTAGGGGTTGGGTCAAGAGACTGGTTTTCAGAGCTATCCTCTGCCTCTGCAAGTCACTTGAGTTCTTTTATCCTCAGTGTGTCTTTCTGTTAAATGGGGTGCATGAGGCAGGCATGAAGCCCATTGTTCACAGGTTTTGAAATTGGACAGACCTGTGTTTGAATCCTGGCTTTGCCACTTAATAGCTGTGTGACCTCAAGCAAGTACTTACCCTCCCTGTGGCTCAATTCCCTCATCAGTAGATTGGGATAAGAATAGTATCTCTCTCCTGGGGTGGGTGGGAGCTTAAATAAGACAATGGTTAGTTTCGTGTCTCCCTCACACAGCATGTTTTTAAATATTTTTATTGTTGCTGTTATCCTTGTTTTTGTTCCCTGTGGGGATTATAGCTGGGAAAATTCAGTGGAACGAAGGCCTGGTTGGGACTCTTCAAGGGCAGGGATTGTGTTGGTGTGTGGTGTTGTCTGCTTCCCAGGATGACAACATGTGCGAAGAAGCACTTAATAAATGTCACCTGATTAACGGCGAAAGCGAGCCAGGAGGCTCTTATTGCTGCTCTTGAGCCCCTGCCATCTGCTGAGCCCACTGTTGGCATCTCCCTCTGGCCTTCACTCGGGAGCATCTTAATCCCTCTCCTTGGTGCCCCAGGGGAGCTGCAGGCTCCCCACAGTTCCTGTCAGCTGGGTGCCCCTGCCTCACCTGTGGCGGCCTGAGGGCCCTGGTTGGAAACCTGCTGCTTCCAGCTCCCTCCACCGTTTGATCCTGGCCCTCCTCTACCCAGCTTCCTGGCAGACAGGCCACAGGCCCTCGGCTCCCTCACCTTTCTGTTCCAAAGCTGCAACGTCTCAATTTCTCGTGGGCCTCTCTTAACAGCTGGAGATGTTTTATAAACAGTCCTGCCCCCCCCACTTCACCCCCAGTCTCCCCATCCCTTTCTCTCAGGCATTTTGTCTTCTTCTCTCACAGACTTTCAATTGGAAGTTACTTCCCTGGCTCCTCCTCCTCAGCCTCAGAGAAGTAAATAATGAATCAAAACAAAGGCTTCCATCCACCATGGGATTTTGCTCTTTCAAGGAATCCCTTTGTAAAGCAAAGAATCCTCTTGTAACATGAATAATTGCTCACTTTGGATTTCTGTTCAGGATTTTTTGTTTGGGATCTTTCCTGGGGGGCGGTGTGTGTGGGGGCATGGGAGGGGGTGCTGCCCACTCCCTCTGTCCCTGCTGAAAGGGCTCTGGGCATGGCTTCTAGATCTGCTGATTACCTTTCATCCTTCCGCAGCCTTCCTGTCAGGGCTTTGACCCGCCAACATCAATCACGCCAGCCCGGAAGGTGGTGAAGGGTTTGTGTTTTCTCGCTCTGTGTTTTGTTCCTTCGCTCCAAGCTCCAACGATTGAGTCTCCATGGAAACAGGTGCAGCCTTTGTGTTGCCTTTGCTTTGGGCAAATCCATGCTGAGGTGGGGGTTTTTCTTTGCTTTCCACCCCTCTCCCCAGTTTGGTGTCAAAAGGGGAACTGACTGGGAGGCCTTGTGGTGGCCTGGAGGCCCGGGTCGGGGAACTGTGGCCAGTCCTCCAGCAGGGCCCTGTAGCATGGCTCCTGGCCTGGCCTGCGGGCCTGGCTGCGCCTCTGACGGGTGAGGCCAGCAGGATGGAGCGGAGTGGGCAGTGATTTATAGACACTCTCAGCCCCTCTCGGCCCGCCCCACTCTCAGAGGTAGCTGCTGGCCACTTGGAGCTGGACACTGGATAGGAGTCAGAGAGCGGGTACCAGCTCTGAACCTGCAGAGGGACGTCGAGGGCGCGGCCTTTGGCTTCTCTGGGCCTTGGTTTCTCCGACAGGCTCCGGACTCATGAGAAAACAGGACTTCTACTTTAAGGAAAGCCCACATCTGGATAAACTTTGCCAAATTCTTGTCATATGATTGTTCCATGGCAATTAGTACCAGCAGTCAGTAGTGAGCTGCCTGGGTTGAAATGAAACTTTCCGAAACAAGAACCTCTCATTCGACTGACCACATTGCTTATAATATAGCCCCACCCACCCACCACCCCCCAGGCCTCCCGCCTCCCACCCAGGAGGCCCTGTAGTCCCTGCCTTAGTCCCGGCCAGAGCGCAGGTGTTGGCCTGAGCATCCAGAATCAGCAGCTGGTCTGTTTCGTGTCCCCGCGGTCCTCCCAGCATTTCAGCTCTCCCTGCGGAGGGAAGAGAGCGGGTGAGGGCGGCGCAGGCAGGACCTGCTCCCTGAGGCAGGCGGCAGCTCTCCCCGGAGTCCCTTGCCCCGCTGCTCCTAGCCTTCCCTGTCACTGCTGGTTTGATGACCTACATTATCCAGTAGCCGAAACGGTAGGCTTTTAGCAGTAGCACACACTGTTAACTTTAACGCAGTCACCATTAACTGCACTGAGTAAATCAGCAACCTGAACTCTTGACCTGCCTGCCTGTTAAATTTAGCAAAGGATGTGTTTAACCTCAGATTTTACACTGTCCAAAAGATTCACTAGAAGCTGGAGCTGGAACCAAGTTGCCTGGGGTACTCTCTGTGTTTGGTGATGGTAAAGGTCATGTGGTGGTAAAGGTCATGTTGTCCAGTCTCCTGCCTGCAGGGAGGGCACTTGATGTAGCTGCAACTTGCAGGAAGTGGACTCTGACACCTCTTTAAGAGTTTTTCTTGGTATCTAACCTAATTTTATTTTGTTCAGTCTTTTAAAAGAGAATAAAGAGCAAATATCCTTAATGCTTTACTCAAAGATTCTTAAATTTTTACTCAGCCTTGGCCAAATACACCCAGTTTTGGAGATTGGCCTCCTAGCTGCCTTCCTTCCAACTGAACAATGCCTGCGTTTCCTGTTGGTAAAACAAGGAAAATCAAAGGTGCCTCACTGGGTTGGTGTGAAAATTAAATAAAGACTGTGGGGATGCAACTAGCCAAGTGCTGGCATATGGTTCCTTTTCAGCTACTGCCGTTGACTCTGAATAAAGTCTCTTTCCTGCTTGCGCTGATGCCACTCAGGGTTCCTGCTTTCCTTCATAGCTTCTCCCAGGTTAAGCAGCCTGGGCTCGTGGGGCATCCTCTTCACTGGCCTGTTCCTGGGCCCAAAAAAGCTGGGGGTGGGGGACGGGCAGGTGCTGGCCACGCTCCTACTGCCCCTGAACCAGCATGCTGGGAAACCTGGTCCCCTAATTCCTCCCTGAGGATCTTGGGCGTGGGAGAGAAAAGCCTTCTCACGCCAAGGGGCTGGGCGGCATTTTCCCTGTCCCTGTTTCTAAACTGAGCCCCAGTTGGGACTGCAGACTCCCAGGCCCCCCCGAATGGATGCACCGGCATTCCTGGTGCCTCATCAAGAGAGGCCTTCGGCAGAGACCAATTACTCCTGCCCCTGCGGATGGCACCTTCATGTGAGCTCCATCAGAGGCTGAAGTATGGAGTCTCTGTGGCCCCAAGGCCACGGGGCACAAGGACTTCAGAGGTTGCTGCTGCATTTTCAGGTTTTAATCTTTCTCCCTCCTGAATCAGAGATAACGTAGTGGAGTGGTTGACAGCAAGTACTGTGGGTCCAGCCAGACTAGCTAGATTCTCGTCCTGGCTCTGCCACTTGAAGTCCCTTATTTAACCTCCCTGTGCCTCAGCCTTCTCTCTGACACACAGAAAGTGCTAAAAAGTGTCTGCTATAATTTCCCCAGAGTTTTGAAAAATCTGCCTGTGGAGCTGTTTAACATTTCTTCCCCTCACTTTCTTCAGATCAACATAAATAAGCATGTTGCTTGTTTGCTGTATGTTGGACCCTGAGCTAGGTGTTGGCGATAAAGCGCTGAATGAAACCAAAAAAATACCTGCTCTCCAGGTGGGCATGGTCTTTGGGGTCTTTGGGGCCACTGATGGGCACACTGGGCAATCATGTCACATGAGTAGTGCCGCCACTTGGCTGGCACAGGGAGAGAGAGGGTTTAACAGGCTGTAGGCTGTGAGGGGAAGGGGGTGAGCTGAGAAGTACATCTAGGAAGACTTCCTGGAGGAGGAGGAGGACTGCAATCTGATTCCTGAAAGAAGAGTCTTAGTTGCTCAGGGTGAGGCTACTAGGGCTGAGGAGTTAGGGCATAGCGTCAGGGAAATAGGCTGGGACAACATGGTGGCTGGAGAGGAGAGTAATCCAGGACCCAAAGCATGTATTAGCCAAAGCATCAAGTCCCTGGACAACTGGTCAACCTATACTATGGGGATGATATTTCCTTTCCAGAACCAGATCTCTAGGTAGGGGCATGCGTAAGGCAGAAATGAGTGGTGCTTCAATGTTGACACTCCTCCTCCCCAGCTGGTCTCTGTCTCTGAGCACCGTTGATGCATTTATGACCCCTGACCCTCCCTGCTCCCTCTTAGGTAAGGATTTGCTGCTAACAGACCTTGCCTCTGGGGTACTGTCTCTGGACTAGGAGTGTCCTGGAGTCCCCTGGGCCTCTTTATCTTCCTTGGGGCTTGGGTATGGGGGTTGGGTGCATCTCAGGTGATTCTGATTCAATAGGGGGATGCTGGGCCCTTGTCTTTAAAAGCTCCCAAGAGATTCTGATGCACACCTCTCTAGCTGAGAATCACTGCTCTGGGGTTGCCCTGTCTGCATTTGGGGCTTCCCCAACTGAGGCACTGATTCCCTGCCTGCTGTCTTTGCAGTTTCTTCTTTTTACTTTTATGGAATGGTATTGCTGTTTGCTTTTTAATTTCTCCTTTTGTTTGTCCAAAGGGGATAATTTATCATTTACTTTTTGACTTCACAATTTTTTTTTTTGACATGTAAGTAGATCATGAAGCTGAGGCACAAAGAAGTAGAAGTTGTCCAAGGTCTTGGGGAAGCTGACATCTGCCTTATGCAATCTGTGGTCTCTGCAGCCTGCTCACAGTGTCCTGCTGGGCAGAGGGCCTAAATGGCCAGACCCCCAGGTGTTTCCAAAAATGGGGCAGGGATCTGCTCCTCAGACATTCTTTGCCTTTTAATTAGGAGATAGTGTCTTCTTTCCTCCCTTGGGTAGATTCCAGGCCTGCACAATCACAGTGATTGTTCCCAGTTGCTCTGTCCGCTTGCCTGGACATCTGTTTTCCTAACAATGTCTGCCCATAAATCCTGTTCCTGAGACCAGGGTGGCTTAGCTGGGGGAACAATGGAGCCCATGACTGGCGGCCAAACCCTCACCATGGCTGCACGACGGGGTGTGACCGGGACTGTGTGTGCTTGTTGGGGTGCACCAATGCTTGCATCTCAGGGCAAGGCTGTGTGTGTAGCAGGCTCTGAGCCAGAGGCGGGGTGGGGGGTCATGCATTTGGTGATTGGAAGGGGTCCCTCACAGAGCCCTTTCTGCAGACTTCTGTTGTAACTCATGCTATTGTAATTCCTGGCCTTCTTGAAGCCAAGAGATTTTATCTTGTGCATCCTGACATACAGTAGGTGCCCGGTAAGTGTTTTTTGACTGACAGTGAGTGAATGAGTGAATAATTAGAGATGTGTGTGTGTTACTGGGGTGCCTGGGAATGAAACAGATTCTGTTTACATGGGGCAAGTGGACAGCTTCCTGGATAATGGGGGACACTAAAAAAGTGTCCCTCCCACTCTGCTCTGAAGAGCTGATATGGAGGGAAGCCAGGACCACAGAAGACAGCAGAGGATGAAGTGCTATGTTGTCTATCATTGTGGCTACTAAGTGCTCTCCCCTTGTTCAGACCAGCCTTAAGTGTTAGGGAAGGTCAGGAAGAGGGGGAGAGAGCATATTGGCTGAAGTTTCCAGAGGCTGCCTCCTGCACCAGGGCCACTTGAGCTGAATCTTGAAGAATGGGCAGGACTTGTATAGGAGGACAGAGGAAAGGTGCAAAGCGGTGGTTCTCAGAGTGTGGTCCTGGGACCAGCGGCATCAGCATCACGTGAGAACTTGCTAGGTAGGCACTTGCGTGGGCCCCATCCCAGACCTGCTGAGTCAGAAACTCCAACGGAGCCCAATATTGTATGTTGCACAGGCCCTCTTGGTGATTCTTCTGCTTGCTAGGTTGATGACCATTGATGCAGAAGAAGGAAGGGACATGATCTTTACATGCGAGATTGCAGAGCCAGAGAGTGATGTGGCATGGTTTAGATGAGTTATTCTGTTGGCTGTGTAGAGGGAAGATGGAAGGGAGGTGGGAGACCAGCTAGGAGGCCTCAAGGAGGGCAGGTCTGAGATGCTGAAGATCCCAGTGGGATTGGTGGTGGCAGTGGGAACAGAGAGAGCAAAGCCAGGGGGACTGTGAAGGGAGATGGACGAGCCTGGTGACACAACTGGGCTTGTGCCATACTTTAAGAGCCCTCTTTTGTTCAAAACAACTGTCCCCTGATTATTTTCACATTATTAAATGCTAATTGTGGAAAATTGTAAGAAAGGAAAAAAAAAAGAAGAAAAAAAAGAAAGGACTCATAATTCCACTGTTCAGGACAATTATTGACATATTGGTATATTTCCTTGTGGCCTTTTTTCTATGCAGTTTTTCTTTATATAGTTGAAAGCATACCGTGTATATCAATTTGCTTTCTTTGCTTAACAGACTATCGCAAGCATTTCCCTATGTGCTTTCAGGCTCACTGACTTCATCGTCACAGGAGCTCCTGAGGTGGGCAGGGCGGGTGGTAAGGAAGAGGTCACTGAAGTTCACAGCGAGGAGGAAATTTGCTCTGTAAACTTCAGACCGTGGGGAATTCAACGGTCCAATGGCCTGGCCTCTTTACTGCATAAACTAAGGAAAATAGGGATCGAGGGAGAACCTGTAGAGTAAAATAGACTTAAAAGACAGGCAATGGGTAAGACTAAAGTATAGCATCTAGAGATGTGCATTTGAGTGATAAAGAAATGCAAGGAAGAGATTCCTATAAAAGTCAGCTTGTGCCCGTGGAGAGGGTTTTGGCCTGGGTGGTGCTTACAAGGACATTTGCCTTATTAAGCTTATTATTAAGCTTACATTTGTTTTGTGAGGTTTTTTTTTTTTTTGGTATCTGTGTTTTATTTTATATAAAAAAATTAATAGAAGAAAAGAACTGGCTCAAGGATCCTCATGGCAGAACAAGGGTTAGAACCCAGGCTCACAGCTTCTTTCCTCGGGGTGTCCCTGACTGCTTGTTCTCCTACACCATGCTTATACACTCTTTGTCCCCCAAGTCCCAGTCTGCTGTTTGCTGGAAAAGCTGCAGATTCCTAGCTCCTTTTGGTTGACTTTCAGGGCCATGCTGAAACAAGTTGATGGGAGAATGGCAATGCTGTTTTGAGTTAAAAGGGGGAATTTTTAAGGTGATAGGTTAGGCTGGGAGTGAAAATGTCTCAGACATATCCACTGTGTGGTGTGTGTGTAGCAGAGGTGCGAGGTGCTCTCCCTGAGTTAGAGAAAAGATACCCAGTTGTGCTGGTTTGGATGCATCATGTCCCCCAAAATGCCATGTTCTTCAGTGCAATCTTGTGGGGGCAGACATATTAGTGTGGAATCTTTGGATTATGTTGTTTCCATGGAGATGTGACCCATCCAACTGTGGGTAATACCTTTGATTAGATTATTTCCATGGAGGTGTGGCCCCACCCATTCAGCATGGGTCTTGATTAGTTTACCGGAGCCCTATAAAAGATCAGACAGAAGGAGCTCAGTGCAGAGCAGCAAAGAGAGACATTTTGGAAATGGCCAATGAAAGTAGACTTTTGCTAGTCTAGAATCTGCCTGGGAGAAACTAAGAGAACACCTCCAGACACCTAGAGAGGAACGTCCTGAGAGAAAGCCATTTTGAGACCAGAAACCCAGAACAGATGCTGGCCACGTGCCTTTCCAGCCAACAGAGGTTTTCCGGAGGCCACTGGCCTTACCTCCGTGAAGATATACTTGTGTTGACACCTTTGTTTGGACACTTTTATGGCCTTAGAACTATAACTTTATAACCAAATAAACCCCTTTATAAAAGCCAATCCATTTCTGGTATTTTGCATAACAGCAGTATTAGCAAACTAGAACACCAGTCATAGTCTGTGGGTTTAGAATCCCTTTCAGTTTATTTCCTTAGCCACACCCATCCAATTCCTTGAAACAATGTTTTCTTTCCTTTAATAAACTCTTTCTTTTCTAAGTTGACTCCTTCCCATTGCTCTGGAGCAGCCCCAGGAGGCAGAGCGGGGGCACCCGTGGGGCCTCACAGGGGAGGGGACGATGACTGAGCCCTGACAGTGCCGGGCCCACCCTTCTTCCCGGCAAGGCAAACTGGGACGGCCTTTTCCGAATCTGGTTCTGAGACCAGCGCTCTGCGAGGGTCACTGAAATGAGACCTTGGGCTCCAAACTGGTCTGGATGCTTCTCTGCCTGCGGTGTCCAGGTTCACAGGAAACAGGCTGAAGCTTTGATCTTGGGTGAGGCTGGGGACAGCATGGGGAGGATGACCTGGTCTGGTGCTCAGCCCAGCTCAGCCTGGCCACACTTACCCGGCCTTCCTGGAAGGATGCGGAAGGGCTCCACGTGCTTGGCCTCCTCCAGATAATGGTAATAAAGCCTGTCCAGTTACTGTAAATCAGGGCCACACTCTGCTTAGGAGGGGGCTCCCCTTTGGAATCCAGAACAGGGCGGTTGGATAGAACTTTCCGTGGTGTTGGAAATGCTCTGTAATACATACGGCCCAATATCATGGCCATTAGCCACAGTAGCTATTGAGATCTATGTGATTTAGGAGCTGAATTTAAAATTTTATTTAATTTTAATTAGTTTAAATTTATATAGTGACCAGTGGCCTTATTGGGCAGTTCCTGAACACACACACACACACACACACACTCACACTCCCTCTCTCTCTCTCTCTCTGGCACGTGTAATACCTTGCGTGATTCAGGAAGCCCCTGGATACAAGGTCATTTTATGACCAAGTCCACATTTAAATATTCTTCCTTCAGGTGAGGCCTCCACACTCAGCTCTTGCACTATTGTAAATAAGCAGGATAAAGGCTCAGGAAAAGGTGCCACCTGAGAAATCATTTTGGGCCGTCACGGCCCCTCTTCTGTTCCCCTTCAGGCTCTGGAGTTCCGCTCTGAGATGCCAGGCTCTTCTCATTGCTCCCTCCCTTGGGGAGGAAAGAATCTGGCATAGTTGCTGCCTAGGAACTGGCCGATGGGCAGTTTGTGTGAATCAGGCCCAGTCAAGAGCATGCTCGGCCCACGCAGACAGTTTTTAATCTCATGTCCTATTCTGGATGGAACGGCTTGGCCTCAGTTAAGAGGGATTTGGGCCATCCAAGAAGGTGGGAAGGCAGTTTATGTTTTTTCTTTTTATAAATATATAGATAAACTTTGGAGGGGGACAGCCTGAGGGGGCGGGAACTGAAGGTGCACTAAGGTTTGCCAGCCAAGCTGGTCTTCTTGTCCACCTAGCACCTGGGAGTGCTCCTTGAATGAGCTTGTTGTGGTTTCTGTCTGCCAGAGAGCCCTCTAGAACCGACTCTGCTCGTCCTCTCTCTCTCGACCCCTCCTGCCTTTCTCTTCCTCTCCCCCAATAGCTTAGGTGAGTCTTCTCTCCTCTCCCCTCCTTCCCCCTTCCCCTTTCCTCTTCTCTTCTGTCCAAGGCTCTCAGATGATGTTCACTTTCCTGCTAACCTTACTTGATAGCTAACCTTATTTAATAGCTGTTTTTAAATGTATCGTAATAGAACTATTCCACATGTCTTAAGAAAGTATCCCTGCGCTGCTGTCTCCCTCCAGCCCCAGGAAGTATGTGCCTCTGCAGGCCATTTGAACCATCCTCATCAACAGGGGTCCCATTGTCCCAGGCCCGCATCACACAGATGGGGACAGAGCCCCTCTGTGTAGGCCAGGATTTCCTGGGCGCTGGTTGCCTTCTCTCTAAATAGCCTGAGTGGTACCCCCTTCTGCACAGTAAAACACAACACAACACCTCATCCTGCCTTAATTCTGTTTGTAAATTCTTAATTTTAAACCAAAGAAATAATGCACATTTGTTGTAAAAACTTCAAAGGGTGCAAAAGTGCATGAAGTAAACGGTGAGAGCTCCCCAGGCATGCAACTCTGCCTCTTGGGTAACTGCTGCTCGGCTTTGGCACATGCCCACTCAGGCATCTTCCTGTGTGTATTCAAATACACAGGTATACACACATCTTAACACCAACAGAAATTGTGAACCCATGGCCTGTGAATTCATTTCTTCCTGTCATTCCACAGCGGCATCTGGAGATCTTGTCCTCATGCTTTTCCTTTTTCAGGATGAGCCCTGAGTTATTTATTTGTTACTCAGGACTGAGAGACAACAGGGTGGTTTCCAGGTTTTTGCTCCCGCAAACTGCACTGCAACGTGTGTGCTAGCACTCGTGTCTTTGCATGGATGGGCTACTTTTCATCAGGTGCACAGCCTGTTTGGGGAATGCAGGTGGAGCCAGGCACTGGGGAGACCGCCAACCCAGAGCCGCCTTCCTGGGCGGCCCCAGCTTTTCCCAGTTGGCTCTCCCCTCTGGGGCAGCCAGCTGAGCTGAGCTGAGCTGTGAGCTTCTCTGTGAAGGAGGGCCACCCACCTGGCCTCTGCACCAGGCAGCCAGGCACACCCTCCCCTGTAGGGATGCCCAGAGTCAGTCCTTACTTTGGAGCTGGGTGGAGAGTTGAGCAGAGGCTGCTGTGTGTGTGTGTGAGTGAAGTGTTAGCCATTAGCAGGCTGGGCTCTGGTAGTACAGGGGTGGAGGGATTCTCCAGGGAGGGTTATAAGAAGGTGCTTGTGGGGCCTCCGCGGCGTACAGTCCCCTCACACCCTTGGAAGGACCAGCCTAGGCCTGGCAGGAGGCCGCCGTTAATGCAGGGGCCAGCCAGTCTTTTGCCAGCACCCTTTTCTGCAGAGCCTGAGGCAGCTGGTGGGGCCCAGTACAAAGAGGCCTGGAAAATCCATAAACCGCATAATCAGCCTCTGCATCTTGGCCGCTTGACTCTGTTTATTGCTTCCTGTCCCTGAAAGCCCTTTACAAACAGAGGCGCTTTGGGGGGGTGCATAGGACTTGGTGGGTGGCGGCCCCTGCCAAAAGTCCCAGATCGAGCAGGCGGCTTCCCTAAACAAGAAGGATTCCTTTTTCTTCTTGCTGCCACCCAGTGGAGCTGAGGGAGGGTGAGCAGGAGGGGGTGTTGTCTGAGAGCGAGAGGACCCCCCAAACAAGGACGATCCCCAGGAGAGCGATTTGCTTTGTAATTGACAAAGGACATGGGTCCCATTTCTGCCAATTTCCTTGAAGGCCTTGAGGTTAAGCTCTAAGGGGGTGCAGGAGGGGAGCAGAGTGAAACCTTAGCCCCTTGACTGACCCCTAGGAAATGGGGAGGGGAGCAAGGAGGGCCCAGCCCCTGGGATCTAGGGACAGTCCTGGTTCCAAGAACTTATGATGCTCACGCAAAGGGAGGTTTATTGTTATTGTTCGTATTACATTTTTTTAGAACAGATTTTTCTTTGTCAACTGACTTTTCTCCCCTGC
>PVKY010008850.1:0-13752 GCA_004027775.1 Bradypus variegatus
AACAAACAGGCTATTCCCTTAGAGACTACATTCACTTAGGAAAAGAGTGAATAGAAATATATTTTATAAAAGGGGCATTATACCAAAAAGGGGAGCATCTAGTACACTTAAAGAATCTGCAAGTCAATAAGGAGAGAGTAAGCCTTCAATAAGGACACACATTTTGGAATTTTGGTTTTGCCACACTGAAGATGCTTGACTCTGACTTACTTAAACTTTCTATGCTCAGTTTCTTCATTTGGGGAAAAGGAATAAAAATATCTAAAACACACCCTCTTTTTGAAAAGCCACATTCAATATATAATTAAGTGCTGTTAGTTATGTTCACAATATTGTGCTGCCATCAACATATTCCATTACCAAACTTTTCCATCACCCCAAAAGGGGAAATTTAAGTTGTACATATGATAATAGAATAAAAAATTAAGAAAAAAAACAACACAGGACTGTACAATACAGTAAACCCTAATGTAAATCATGGAACTACATAGTTAATAGTACAATTATAATATTCTTTCATCAATCTTAATAAATGTTTGCCACACTAATGCAAGGTGTTAATAATGGGGAGGGGGAGTATATGGGAACTCAATGTTCTCTTCATGATTTTTCTGTAAATTTACAGCTTCTCTAATTAAAAAGAAATGTTAAAAACTACCTCACACATTATATTACTACAAGGATAAATTACATATGTATATAAAATACTTAGTACAGTACCTGGAAGCTACTCAATAAATGGTAGGCAATGGCTATCATTATTCTAAACTGAGGTCTAAAGTTAATCCCATCCCTCTGAGAATAATGAATCGTAGGAATTTCAATGCACATGTTGGTTCAATCTCTGGGATCCTCCATATTCAGGTAAGCAGAGTTCATTCTCAGACAATGTTATGGTATCTTGATATTTTTTAACAAAAGAAAAACAAACCAAATCAATGGGAAAAATTTATACAGTGATATATCTTTACTATTCCACAAGACTCACTGTGATTCATGTACCGTACCCAATTATTCACAAGGCTAGCTGCTCTAATTTTTGGCACCATTTTTGCATACCATATTAGCTGTACCCCAAACCATCACAAGGATAATCTCAGAATCCATACAGAAGCCATTTACTATCAATGGCAGTCTGTACATCATGTGTATAGGAGAATTTAGTATTCATCAAGACATACTCCTTAGAAGAACAAAAGTAGCACATTCATAGAAGGACCAAATGTATCATTCCTGAGAACTTCATCTTCTAGCTGACCAGAACATAGGCTCAGTGATCCTTGTTTTAAATGGAGTCACAACCAGCTATGATGAGAAACAAATGCTGTAACCTCAAAGTAAATACCACAAACTTTAGTTCTTGGTCACACAAAGGCCTGTGAGGATATTTCCCTTCAGGCAGCCCTTCTGTACAGCTTTCCTACAAGTGGTGACTGAGAGATCTAGAATCCTTCCATCCAGTGGCCCTGCTATCCTCTGAGCCTCAAAGACCTTCCTGGTCCTCTATCCAACCTGCCAATGAAGACAGCAACACAGCGCCAGTGAGAGAAAGAGAAAGAAAGAGAATGTCACAGCAAAGAACAAAGGATCTTGTGGTAATTATAGGTCTGTATCTGTATCTGTAACTGGAAGTAGCATGCATCATTTCTGCCTGTATTGCATTGATTACAACTAAGTCACATGGTCATGTCTAACTTCAAAGCAAGCTAGAAAATACAGTCAACTACCCCCCAGAGGAAAATGGAACACTTTGGTGAACACATCATTGTCTCTACCCCGTACCCCTCCTTTTGGATGGGGAGGATTATTGAAGTCTTGGATTTGTTTTGGGGGGAATTAGATAACACTTTTTTTTACATGCCTATTCTATTACTCTGTGTACATGTGTGTGTGTATAAGTAGTCTGTACACATGTGTGTCTGTGTAAAATGAGTCATTAACTCTCAGAAGCACATTATAATTGTCTCCTTGAAGTTTATTCACCCCCTTTTCTCTTTGGAGTTTTTCTCTCTTTAGGAATTTATTTCCCCTAAGAAATCAGAGACCTCTTACTTTTGAGAGAACTTTCAACAGATTCAAGAATGATTTCCAAGCAAGGAAAAGCTATCAAAGTCTGTAGTGCACACAAGTGAGAAATAAAATCCTGAAAGAGAGGTTTCTAAGACAAAACCAAGTCACTCAAAAACTACTAAAATATATGAAAAGGAATCATCTCAGGATTTTCAGGTACTTGACTGCAAAACACACCTTACAAACCTCTGCCAGGGGAGATAGTTTTTCCATCCTAATCCTTTTAATGTTGATCTCTCTGCATTATTTTCTGGCATACTCTGTGGCTTAGGAAATGACCCTGCATTATGCCAATGGATGACTCCTGGGACCATGGCTGAGACCTAATCTCTTTGTGTATGAATCTGGAAGCTTTCAGGACAGCAGAGCACCAGCGCTAGGAGGGAATGCTGGGAACATGACCACTTTTCAAAATGCCATGGTAGGGGATAGGTGAGCCCAGAACGTCAGAGAATTCTTAGCAGTTTAATATAAACTTTTTCATATCTCACCTTTTGAGAGTTCTTTGTTGTCATACATTACACACACACATTTCCATCTACAGGGTATCTTTAATTCATCTATAGGTAACAGCAATATACCACTGAGTAACCATGGGTGTACCATATATACTCGAGAGCGGGAAACCCAATTTTACCCATATTGCTTTTGGGCTTTAGAAGAGGTAAGGATACATGGGAACTACTGAAAACATACTTTTGAGAAAATGAGCACAAAATTTTAACTACTCTATCCATGGTGGAGAAAAAGACATCAAGCTTTTCAGTTGATTGTATATTTCCTAATTTGAGATTTATAATGTCTCTTAAAGGCTTAGATATTTATTTGGTAACTACATGCTATATTATGTTATTACTGGACTGTTTTTTAATATAATGTGCAATTATAAATGTTATGAAAGTACCTACTACATTTATGAAAAGGAATATAAATTTTCTGGGAAAGATACCACTAATATTATAATATTAGATATTTAACAATTGGCTCAGACAGTTGGTTCTAGATATGAACTCATAATTTAATCATTCAACCGTGATATTTATAAGACAATTTTTTTGAAATATGTTTTGTTATTTTATGTCACCCTTCAATCTCTGATCCTTCCAAAATCCAAAGAGCAAACATTAGGAAGATACGAAGCTTGACTTTTTTGGAGTTGCAACTGGATCACTCTTTTGGGAGCAGAGTGCATTTAAGGCTGCTCCCTAAAGTTTGGGATAGGATGATCTTGTTTCAAATGGAGAAATAGGCTTATGTTTTGAAGAACTCAAAGATCAATGGGAAAGTGTAAACTAGTTTTCTCTCCTGCTCAAAACGAGATGCTCGTGTGCATACTGTTTACTCAAGCACTGATAACCAGGCTCTTCCCTACTGTTAAAGCAAGTTAGTAGTTTGTCCATTCATTCAGCAAACATTTTCTGAATACCTATTGTGAGCTAGGCAGTATGTTAAGTACCAGAAAAACAAAGAATAGATAGAATGCTATAAGGGCCTGTTCTGGTTTGCTAATGCTGCCATTATACAAAATACCAGAAATGGATTGGCTATTATAAAGAGAGTTTATTTGGTTACAAAGTTAGAGTTCTACAGCCATAAAAGTGTCCAAACAAGGCATAAACATGAGTATGCCTTCACTGAAGAAAGGTCATTGGCATCTGGAATACCTCTGTTTAGCTCGGAAGATATGTGGCTGGTATCTACTTGTTCCCAGGTTGCGTTTCAAAAATGGCGTTCTCCAAAACTTCTCTGCGTCAGCTTCTCAGGGCAAACTCGGGGCTAGTATCTCTAAATTGTCAGCAAAAGTCTGCTTTCAAAGGCTGTCTCCACAGTGTCTCCCTAAACTGCAGCACTGAACTCCTGTCTGAGCTCTTGTAGGACTCCAGTAAACTAATTAAGACCCAGGCTGAATGAGTGGGGTCACACTTCCATGGAAATAATCTAATCAAAGGTATTACCCACAGTTGGGTGGATCACATCTCCATGGAAAAACCTAATCCAAGGATTCCAACATAATTAACACTAATACATCTGCCTCCACAAGATTGCATTAAAGACAATGGCCTTTTCGGGGACATAATACATCCAAACTGGCACAGGGCCCAAAGAAGGGGGTGAAGATCCAATAGGCATCAAACACATATTGAGAACTAAGTTTACGCATCTCAATAAATATCTGATCCTTAAGCCAAATAGTCAAGAATTCCAACCCTGACTGATGTCCTTATGCTATAGTGGTCTGAGTCTAGCTCTTAGAATTCCCAGCCAAATTTAGCTCCTTTTTTGGAGTTATAAGAAGAGGCTACCAGATCCCCAGAGTATATACACAGGTCTAACCATATCACTTCACAACCCAGATATCTTCAGTGGCTCTATCTGAATTTTTGAAGTCCAAATTTAATGGCACAGCTTTGAAGTTGCTTGAGGATTTGCTCTCACCTCGCCTCACCATATAGATTATTCATATTTTAGTCTTCATTTCTGAAATAGTCCTTTCACTTTATGGCTTTTCTCTTTGCTCATTCTTTCCTTCGATATAAACTATCCTTCCACATTTGTCTACTTATCAACAATCTAGCCAATATTCATGTCTCAGCTCAAATATAATGCTTCAAAAATGTTTCTAATCCCTCTCTAGACAAAATGAATTCATATCCCTCTATATTGCAGGACACATTGCTAGTTCTTACTTAATTCTACTTTGTACAATCATTAGTTGCTTTCCTGTAATTGGAAACAGGGACCATCTATTACTGATTTCAATGTCCATGACTGTGCCTACTGTAGTGCTTTGTGCAAGGTTTGTGCTCAAAGCAAATTGAATTGCTCTGAGTTTCCTTTTATACACTGAGTGCTGAACCTCTCCAGAAGAAGGTAGACTCAAGTTCTGCTGACCAGCTAGCTACTCCCTTTTAATCAGGGACCTCCAGATCTTACCCAATTTGATCCTTCATCAGCAACCCTAACAGCCTCCTATTACAGGAGCTCCATCAATCTGCCTACCTACCGCCTCATATTGTTTTCTAAAACCCGGGGGTCACAGTTCAGATGCCTATAAGTGCAAGGCACATTACAACACAAAAATCCAGCCAATATAAGATGACAAGTGGATGACCAATGGGCTAACTGGAAACTGCATGCCCACATAGCGGCAATCAGGTTGTCTTTTTAACTGCCAGCCAAACAAAGTAATCTGCAGGCTGTATTCAGCCTGTGGGCTGCCAATTGTAATGCTACCATTTTAGCATGAAGCAACACACTATTTTGACAATCCAGATAGCATTCTCCATAGCTTTGCATTGTTTGTTTTCTCCTCCTTGAGTCCTTCCATCATTATCTATTGAAATTCCCTAGTCTTCAAGACCTGGAGTTGATGCTGTTTCTTCCCTGAAATTTCTCTAACCTCTCCAGGTGTAATTTACATTTTTTCACTGCGTTCCCATTCTACCTATTTAAAAACTAGTGCAGCACACCTCAGAGCTAACTTTGCCCTAGCTTTATCAGACTATGTTAGCTTTGTCTTACTTTTGCTATCATCCTCTACCTTACCCAGCACAATGCCCTGCACACATAAACCCTCAAAATATATTGCTGACTTAAAGCCACAATGCTTTTATCCATTCTCTAGGTAGTAGCAACTGGTTTCTTAGCCCTAAATCCCACAAGGAATGTTGCTGAAAAGCACTACAGTCAAATTGTAGATGCAAAAACATATGCTTTAAATGAGCAATGGTCCCAACTCAACTAGAAGACTGGTGGCAACATCAAGGTCAGAAGGTCTGCCTCTGACCACATATGACCCACAACCACATTGCCTTAGTCAAAGGCACCTTTACCGTTGGATCTAAATAATATTCCAAACTCTCCAAGGGAACAGAGAGGCACTCTAATTGATGAAAACACTCTTGATATTGAATTTATTTATAGTTTTAGAGAGGAGGGAGGCAGTTTGGGGAGTGTGCTGTTAAAACTCGAGGAACTGAGCAGCATCCAGTTTTCAGGAATTCCCCCTGCTCTGCATTTTAGCACTGCTGAGATTTGTAGACATCACTATTTAATGAAGCACACAGCTGTGAAAGAAGAGCAGGAGGCGGAGTTTGGCAATGAAGGACCAGCAGAAATCTGGCAATCCTGTCATCTGGAATTTCCCTAACTCAGTCAGGCCATTCCTCCTTCCATCGCCCTCCTCCAGCTCTACCTTCACTCGCTCTCTGAAATGAACATTTTAGTCACATAAATAACCAAGCAGAGAAATTGCAGCACAAGTCTTGCCCTTCACCTCATCTTTAGCAAGTATATATTTGTTAGTCCAGCAACCAGAGTTGGGTAACAAGTGAGCTAGATAAAATAAGAAATGATCCAAATCTTCAGCTAAAACTGTAATGGAAACATTGAGTGAAGCTAAAAAAGAAATATCTTTGGATAATATTATAAATTGTTTCTTTTAATTAAATTAGCCCTGCCCTTTCCCATTTTAGATGCAAACAGAAGTTTCCAAAGCAGCAATGTGAAAGCTGAGAAATCCTTGTGGTGTCCTGTAAAGCTTGAGTTTTGCAAGCTCAATAAACTTACTGGTCGGGTGATTTGGGCAAGTTATTTAGACTCTCTGAGCTGTATGTTCTTCCTCTTCAATAGAGAGATAATAATATCTCCCTCATGGGACTGCCAGGAAGCCAGAGAGTATATTTATTTACAGGACCTGGCAGATAAGGACACTCAATTAAGGTATGTTTTCTCTCTTCCTTTTTTCCCTCTACTTCCCCCAAACCTAAATACAGATTTCCACGACTTCAGTCCCATGAAAAAATAGACTGCTTTTGAAAAGAACAAATTTTTAAAAATATCTGATATCTGGGTTGCCAAACAACACATTATACTTGCTATTTAAGTAAATGATACTGGCATGGTGTCTTTATTTCAAAGAAGTCAAAGCATTTACTGACACATATATTCATTTCCAAACTATTCCTATAAAGTATAAGCAAGGTAATAGTTGTCCAACTTATGTATAAAGAAAACGAGAACAAAGGTTAATTTGTATAGCCCAAGTCTTCAAAGGAGAACAATAATTCCTGAGGTATGTAATCCCTCACCGTAGCTTTCCCCATATTATGTTTCTTCATACACATGCCTTCTGAAGTATCCTCTTTGGCGTTGCAAATCAGAGAACAAGACCAATGATGCACAGAAATATTTATTAAAAACATTATAAGTTTAAAAAGCAACTGTAATTCTTAAAGAAAGAAAAAAATTCAGTGGTCTTCCATACATTTTCCCATAAGAACTACTTTTATAAAGCTCCCTTAAATAAAAACAAAGTAAAGTTTTAACACCCAAAGCTCAATTTTAGATTTTGATGCCATATGGAAAAATGGAAACAAAATAAATAAAATGAAGAAATAAAGAGTTCAGACAGAAATATAATCTTGATGTTTGCCAAAGTACTGTGAAGCAAAACTACAACTAATTATTGAATTTATCTCTTCTGATTAAAAAAAGGCTATTAGGTTAAAAACTAGGAGAACATAACAATAAAGTGTTATAAAAGCAAATTAAAATTCTTACACAAAAGGGTAAGTAGTAGTTTATTTAATATTGTGTCCTTGTTCTCAATAAAGCCACAGTACTTACTGACTTAATCATGTGAGACAATTTATATCTCATCTTACAAAGAAATTTAAATGACTTATAAGATAAATAACATATTATAAAATAATGGATTAAAAGTGTGATGAAAGAAGAAAGAAATAACAGGATGAAAACTCCGTGGAGACAATAATGAGATATAAGCTACATTTTAGACACATGAGATGATTGCTTTGGGTAGGATTTGTGAAAAAATAAATTGGCAGTCTGTAAAGTTTCTTGAATAAAATGTAAATGTCCGTAACTCTATTGTCCTCTCAGTTTCCCTGATCCATGGAGCAATTTGTGTTTTAAAGAAATCCATGAGCAATAATAATATTTTAAATATTTTAAAAAGTAAAAGTTCTCATTCCTTTGTATATTATACTATGTTACAAAGATTTAGGCAATATTCATTATATTATCTGGTAAAATAGTGGATAATGAATGTATGGATGGATGACGCCAGGTTGTCTTATGATTTAAGCCCATGGTAAATGTCCTCTAAATGCCCTTGCATATGCTTCCCTTTATAACCCATTCATATTTGATCAGCAAACATGCACTACTGGCCACTTTGATATAACATATCTCAGTAAGGCTATGCCATTCAGGTTTTCCCCAGAGATTAAATTTGCCCTGCCAGAGGAGAAATTAACCAATGAAAATGAAGTCTGCTATGCGCTGTTAGTCCGAGTTTAGATTTTGGTTTAAAATGTACAAATGAGGTCTCGGCGCGCACTCGGCTGGGCCGCCTGGTCTGTGTGGCACCGCCAGGGCGTCCGGGCTGCTGCGTAATGCTGTCCCGGGCGGCGTGCAGCGAGAGCAGGAAGCTGGTACCAGCTTTGGGAATTTTGGGTTACAGACAGAAGCACAGCCTCCCCGATCTGCCTTATGATTATGGCGCTCTGGAACCCCACATCAGCGCGCAGATCATGCGGCCGCACCACAGCAAACACCACGCTGCCTATGTGAATAACCTGAATGCTACGGAGGGGAAGTACAAAGAGGCTCTGGCAAAGGGTGATGTTACAACTCAGGTAGCTCTTCAGCCCGCACTGAAGTTCAATGGTGGAGGCCATATCAATTATTCCATTTTCTGGACTAACCTGAGCCCTAATGGTGGTGGAGAGCCTAAAGGGAGTTGCTGGAACCCATCAAGCGTGACTTTGGTTCCTTTGATAAATTTAAGGAGAAGTTGACAGCTATCTGTTGGCATTCAAGGTTCAGGTTGGGGTTGGCTTGGCTTCAACAAGGAACAGGGACGCTTACAGATTGCTGCTTGTTCTAATCAGGATCCATTGCAAGGAACGACAGGTCTTATTCCACTTCTGGGAATTGATGTATGGGAGCATGCTTATTACCTTTAGCATAAAAATGTCAGACCTGATTATCTAAAAGCTATTTGGAATGTCATCAATTGGGAGAATGTAAATGAAAGATACATGAATTGCAAGAAATGAAATGTTGATCATTACACTGAGTATGTAAAGGTCTTTCTCACTGTTTTTGTAACAGTGTAGTCTGCAGCATTCTAATCAGCTTTCCTATTGTAGCATTTCTGCATATTGCTTATTGAGATATTTCACAAACGATTCAGTATTACAATTTCATATTTAAAAGTTTGAATGGGCAACAATTAGAAAATACTGTGTGCTTTGTATGATTTAGTCTTATGATGAATGTTTTCTTTAGAGAGCTAGAATAGCCTACAAGAGTATAATTTTCATCATAAAACCCATAAGAAATATCCATCACTTTACTCCTGGAGCCTGTAGAAAAGCCTTTATAATTCAGTTTTATTGCAGTTATAGGAAGTCCAGTCTTTTGCGTAGTTGTTTAACTGTAAAATCCAATGGAAATATTCAACTTCTGTTCAAAAAATATTCTGTTTATTTCTGGTAGATCTCTCCCACTGGTCTCTAATCATTGATTTTCACATGTTAATACCATTTTATCATTTTTAAAAAACATACTTTGCTAATAGAAATCTGCTTTATTAACAGTTACGTATTTGAATTTTTTTAAAGGCAGAAATATAAAGACTTCAATCTAAAATTTTGTCTTCAAACATAGATATATTTATTGTACATAAGTGTCAAAATGGGCAAAATGGACTATGTTGATGGAATCAATGACAGGGATTAAACCCGTTTTTCTGGATGGCCACCTCCCCTCGCCAACAACCCCCCCTTCTTTTGGTCCAGTTCGTGAGCGTCCCTCTGAAGGGAACTGGACTGCTGCTCAGAGAACTTAACTAGCTTCCCAGGTAGAGGCAAGTTGATCTCTGGACAGGGCCTGATCTGTGCTTCCCCCAGGATCAAATATTATTATTATTCTTTTTTTCTTTTTCTTAATGTACAGCCACAATAAAAACTTCATATTGTTTTGTTTCTTCAATAAAGGAAAAATACACCCATAACATAGTGAGACAGCATGTCAAATCATGTTCCTGTATAGTTTTTGAAAATAGAACTGGAGATTATTTAAATGTAGCAGGGATACTTTCTGTATTTAGTTTAACATTGTCATGCATCTTCCCATGTAGTTTAATCATTGTTCTAATAGTTTTTGATGGCTGTATATTTTCAGTTAAACATTTCCTAATCTATCTTAGAGCCCTATTAATGGATATTTCATTTGTTCTCAATTATTATTTATTACAGAAAATGCTTTAGTGAGCAACTCTCTGCACACAGGTTTTCCCTTCAGTTGGAATAATTTCTATGCATTTTTCTATGTAGGATTTTTCTTAAACCTCTTTAGTAACTGGATGTTTTCCAATTTATTTTTTTATTTTTCATTTATGCCCCAAATTTTATTTTTCTGTTGTTTCTGAGGAAAAATGGAGTAGCTTAGCAGTTTCAGTATTGAAGACTGAAGTTTTAAAAAAATTAAATTCAAGGTACTTTTCTCTTAGCATTCAATTAGGAAAGTTTTTGGCTTTCTGAATTGTCAGAAGTGTTGATGAGAGTATTAGTAATTGTTTGTGTATGTGTGTGTGCTTGTGGATGGAAAAATAGTGTGGAGATTCTGGTCATCTATTATATATCACAGTGAAGTGACTTTCAGGAAGCTCAAATGGGAGTCATCTGTTTACTGCCTCCGATAGGAACAAGGTGGTGAATTCTGTCTAAACAGACAATTTAGACAACTGGGACCTTTTCTAAAGATGGCTTTTGAATACAAGTAGTCTGTGGATTGTGGTTTCTACTGAGCTAAAAAATATATGCAGAGACTACTGATTTACATAAAGCTTTTTGATTCCTACTTATCTTTTAAGAGTCTAAAAAAATTCAATGTTGAAATTTCTACAGGGCTCTATTTTTGCTTTGACTTTGTATTTAAAATGGAAGAAAGAATGGGGGAAGCACACTTCAGTAAGATTTTTGTTTTTCCTCCATGTCAAATAGATTTTGAGAAGCTAAGGTATTTTAAAAACTAAAAATTTTAATCATCCAGCAGAAAATGAGACCATAATTCTGTTTGGCCCTGTTTTCATGATAGAAATGAAACAGAAGAAAATAAAATAGCAGTTTCTTCCACAAAGGAAAAGTGCTGCTCCTCCAAAAGGATTTTTGTGACCAAATCAGCAATCCCTGCTCCACTCCTGGACATCCTTAAGAAGCCTTAGAATGATCAGTGCTGGAAAGAAACAATGAAGCAAAACTAACACTGTCTTTGAAACAGAATCTGTTGCTTGATTGTTGTGTAATAAACTTTGATGCTGAGGGATTACAACTTTATTGCACATGCAGACGCTCAAATTCATGGTCTTAAAATGAGCTTTGAATTTCTGTTGAGCAGCTTTACAAAAGTAACATCAAAACCATAACATTTCAAGGGAGATTGATGTGTATTATTATTTATAGTTAAAACTGGTTATAAACATAAGTTTTATTGCTTGTTTTAATTTCAAGGGGATTATTGTTTGAGAAAGCTCTTCAGAGAATGCTTTATAAATTACTGTTTCTCATTATCAGTCATGCCCTAATGATCCCAGCAAATTAATGTCATCTTTAAGATATGCATCAATCCTAGTACACACTAAAAATCTTATAAGGCCCTGGATACCTTTTATGTAATTAGTTATTAGAGAAACAATTATTTTCCTATGATAATGATGTAGAGTTTTGAGTGTTAATAAAAAAGTCTATTAATCATTAAAAAAATGTACAAATGACAGAATCAAAAATCAGACTCTGTTATGAACAAAAGAGGAAACAGAAAGAGAGAATGTGATGTACTTTAGACTTCTGTTCAAGAACAAGTTCTTTTCCTTCAGCAAACATATTTCTCATGGATACTACCACTGGTACAGAAATCATTTGCTGAAACTAGTTCCAAATTTGAAGTTAAAAGATGGTGCCCATAATTGTTTGAATTCACTGTTAGTAAATCATTTTGAAGTTTTAGGTACTGTCAATGCTGCTTTAAAACAATATTTTTCAATCTGCTGATCAGGGTCATGAAGTCAGTTTAGTGGGTAAGAGCCAACTTAAAAAAAAAGAGAAAGAAAAATATATCTCATTAGAATGTAATAAAATGGAATGGAACAAAATAGAGTGTATTAGATCCCATTACATGTGACATGGGTAAATACTATTACATAAACTTTGGGATTCAATTTACACATATATATTTTGTGCATGCATATATGTGCATGTACATACACTTAATATGTAAACATAATGTTTTTATTATGACTAGTGTTAAAAATGTTGGAAAGCTACTCTAAAAATAGATGCTATCTATTTTCAACTAGCTCTTTCTATCTGTATAAATATACTAAACTAAAAGCTAATTCTAAATTAGATATGAAATTTGCTCTAATGATTTTTAATTTGTAATGTTATCATTTTAAATATTATCATTATTATTAATGATCTATAATGATATTATCATTCCTAATATTTAAAATATTATTGACATTTGTAATATAATATTATGCATTTTTAAAAGTAATCATTTCCAGGATAATATCTTAATTTTAAATTTTGGCATTCTGCTTAATAAGATTTTACTAAGAAATATGTAAAGGAGCAAAAATTTGATTATGCTGTAGTCATAAATACATCTTTCTCTCTGACACAGCAGATTTATGTCTGGGATTATCCCCAAAGGAAAATTTTCAAAACGAGAAAATTGTCTAACATATATCGATAGTGACTACAGAATTGTTAATAATAGCAAAACACTTACGTAACTAACCTAAAATTCAAGGCAGAAAACTTATTTTCTTAAATACCAGTAAATCTACATACAGAAATGTTGTATGCACTCATTAAAATGATCACTATGTGTCAAATTCAGAAAAAATGAATACATAATATATTTGAGTAACAAAATTTTATCTTTGCTGTGATTATAGCTAGGCAAAAATTATGCACATATATAGCTAGGTACTGGGATGAAATAGGAAAAATAGAAATGTTTTATTTGCTGAAGTGTTAAAACGGTGCATGCTTAATAAAAATTCTGTTTTTACCTAATACTATCATAAAACAGTGCAAATGAAAAAAAAAAAATCTCAGTGTGGTTCTAAAATGCAACCAAGGTTGACAACTCAATTATCAGCAAAGTGGAAACGCTTAATCTGTATGCGTACTGCTAAAATTTTATGGAAGTGAGTTGGCAAGAGACCACTTTCTCGGAATCATAACACAAAAAGTGAAACCTGTTATATACAGTTTGGGATTCTTTATGTGGGTAGAAGAAATTATGTAAGATGTTGAAGACATTTCCTCTTGGATTTGGGGCATCTATTGGGGCATCCATTTGGGTTCCCTATTTTAGCAGCAGGGGTCCAGGGTCAGAACTATTCCTGAATTAGACAGTGTTACAAACCCTCTCTCATCACCTTCTCTTATCGCTTAACAAAGCCAAAGATAACTTGTACTTCCTTGGTTTTAGAGTTTCACCTTTCGCCTAGTAAATATGTAAAATCTAGGTAATTCTGGGTCTGATTTGTAAAAGATGGACGGAGAAGTATCCAAGCATCAGCTGTATGATTGAATGTCACAAGATATTGAGAGCCCACAGGCAGAAGATAGGAAAGTC
>PVKY010008851.1:0-13752 GCA_004027775.1 Bradypus variegatus
GACTCCAGGAATGGGTTTCTTATGTCCAGTTGCTGCAGTAACTACACTTTTTGCAGAGAAACTTTCACTGTAGCTTCAGATGGAGGCAAACGCTCTCCGTGAGTTAGCCCAGACAGCCGGGGTGAGTGTGAGGCAAGTCAGCAGTGAGTGTAGTCACGAGGCCAAGGCTTGTGCTTCCAACCAGGGTGAAGCTGGGTGCTCTGAAGTAGGGTAGTCTGTGGAGTCCCTTGCCCTGGGGTGGCTCTCAGAATTGGGCAGTTTGGGGTCTGTCATTGTCATCTGAGGATTTCCACGGGTCGGGTATTTAGGTGCGCTTCCCCTCTTCTCCCTTGATCACGGATTGCTAAACTTGCAAGTAGGAGACATGCATCCCTAGTAAGAAAGGGAGGCATTGCCTTTAGAGTGGGTGCGGAGAGGAGAGCTTGTGCCCCGTGCCTCTGTAAGGGTTCGCCGCTGCTTACCTGCACATTTGTTTGTTTTTTCTTCATATATCCTTCCTGCCTCTAATCTCTTGTTTTTCTTGATTTCTGATAGTAGAATGAGGAAACAGAATTAGAGAAGGCCGGTGGAAGAACTGAGAAAGAGCAGTGGTTTGGCAGTATATGTAAAGGGCTAGTGGCCAGCATGCTGTTGAGTAATTGTGGTTTCAAAGTGATGACCTTGAGTATATTCTGAAAAGCGGTACTTAGTATGTTTTGCTTAACAAGGGAGGAAAGTGTATGATATTTTAAAGAAAACAATCATCAGAGTACTAGTTTTTAGTAGTTAAAGGGATTTGAGTACTTTTTATGATAGCTTTATTGAGATATAATTTTCATACCATAAAATTCACCCTTTAAAAATATACAGTTCAGTGATTTTTAGTATTTTTACACAGTTGCACAACTCTCAGCACTATCTAATTTTAAGGACATTGTCGTATTCCCCAAAAGAAACCCATACAAATTAGCAATCACTCCCCATTCCCTTCTCCCCCCACCCCTAGGGACCACTAATCTCCTTTCTGTCTCTATGGATTTGCTTGTTTGGGACAATTCCTACAATATGTGACCTTTTGTGTTCCCTTAGCATAAGATTGTCAAGGTTCATCCACGTTGTGGCATTTGTCTGTCCTTTTTTTAAATTACATTTATTAGAGCAATTGTAGGGGTACAGAAAAATCCTGCAGAAAGTACAGAGTTCCGATATAACCCCCTCTGCAAACCACACAGTTTTCCCTGTTATTAACATTTTGCATTAGTGTGGTACTGGAGACACCAATGGGAAAACTGTGTTCTTGTTTATAATAGGGAATATAGTTATTATATTAACTAGACTCCATGGTTGACATTAGGAACATCATTACTTTTTGTAGCTGAATAGTGCTGTTATCATATGGATATACCATATGTTGTTTATCCATTCATCAGCTGATGGACATTGGGTTGTTTCCAGTTTTTGGCTATTATGAATAATGCTGTCGTGAAACTCCTTTACAGGTTTTTGTTTGGACATACGTTTTCAGTTTGGGTATATACTTAAGAGCAGTTGCTGGTTATGTGGTAACTTGATTTTTAATTTTATGAGGAGCTGCCCTGCTGTTTTCCAAAATGGCTACACCATTTCCACAAGCAGTATATGAGACTTCCAATTTCTCCCTATCCGTGTCGACATTTGTTATTAGCCATCTTTTGGATTATAGCCATTCTGGTGGGTGTGAAGTGGAATCTCATTGTGGTTTTGATTTGCATTTCCTTAATGAATAATGATGCCGAGCATCTTTTCATATGCTTTTTTGCCGTTTGAATTTGTTCTATGGAAAAATGTTTCTATTCAAATCCTTTGCCCATGTTTAAATTGCGGTATTTATGTTTTTATTGTTGGGTTGTAAGAGTTCTTTATATATTCTGGACACTAGTCTGTCATTAGATATATGGTTTTCAAATATTTTCTCCTATTCTGTGGATTGTTTTCACTTGCTTGATTTCGTCCTTTGTAGTCCAATTTATGTTTTTTTTTTTTTGTTACTTACACTTTTGGAGTCATATCTGAGAAACTGTTGCCTAATCCAGGGTTACAAAGACTTATGCCTATGTCTTCCTCTAAGAATTTTATAGTTTTAGCTTTTACATTTAGGCCTCTGATTCATTTTGAGTTAATTTTTGTGTATGGTGTGAGGTAGGGGGTCCAACTTCATTCTTTTTCATGTGAGATCTAGTTATCCGAGTGCCATTTGTTGAAAAGACAGTCTTTCTTTGTTGAATTATCTTGGCACTTTGTTGAAGTTCAATTGACTAGGACTGTGAGGGTTATTTTTGGACTCTGTTCTAGTTCATTGATCTGCGTGTCTGTCCTGAGGCTAGTGCCATCCAGTCTTGGTTACTGTAGCTTTATACTAAGTTCTGAAGTTGGGGAAGTGTGAGTCCTCCAACCTTGTTCTTCTGTTTCAGGATTGTTTTGCCTGTCTAGGTTCCATGCATTTCTCTGTGACTATTAGGATCAGCTTGTCAATTTCTGCAGAAAAGGGCTGCTGGGATTTTGATAGGGATTGTGGTGAACTCATGCATCCACTTGGGGGTCTTAAATCCTTTTTATGGATCCGATATTTGCTAAATCCAAGCCTTTTATCTCAGTAACATACTGTTTTACTTTATTAGTACACTAGTCTGTCTTGGCGAAACACAGTAATTCACTGTTGGGCTGAAATTGGACTTTTCAGGTTCAGAGAGTATATAGCTATTCCATGTAGATTGTAGGTTGGGTTCTTGTATTGTGTGTTCTTTTCATCTGAAAATTTGCTGATGGCCTTTCATGTTTAGAAAAAATGTGGCATTCTGGTGAATACATATTCTGGTTAATAGAGAATTAACATAGATGTCATGTATGGATGAATGAATATTGAAATATGTTGCCACAAAATTTCACTTTAATTTTTATATAATAATGACTAAAATAGTAATAATAATTATTATTACTGGAGGCATCAGAAGATACTCTAGGTACCTGTCCTATGGGGGGCAGGGGAATATCAGCTCTTGTTACACTCTTGAGTCAATTCATTATTTAACAGATAATATTATAGTGTCTGTGTGTGCCAGGCACAGGGAAGGACAGACAGTTCCTGTCCTCGTGGAGCTAACTGGGGAGACAAAATTAATCAAGTTGTCATGAAACGTGACACCCGGACTGCATTGCTATGGAGGCAAGGGTAATGGCTCGGAAAGGGATTTGGCTAATCTGAGGGGTTGGGGAAGTCCTTGAGCTGAGTGAGCGCTGAAGGGAAATGGAGTTAATTGGGAGTAACTCCTGGGTAATTGGGTGAGCTGGTTAGTGGGATGTGTGGGGGCACCCTGGTTATAATTCTGGCTGTTTGTAACTTTTGAGGGAGCATCTGAAGACTTAGTTCGGTCTTTATTCTGCCCCTTAGGGACCTGGTGACTCCGAGCAGGGAACTTGACCCCTCTGAGCTTATTTACTTGCTATTTTTTTAATCTTATGAGGCAGGATGTAGCCTTTTTTATTTAGAGATGCTAATAGGAAAACAAACAAATCAAGGTTGTTGGTTGTCTTCGTATAAGTAAAAAATATTTCTTTGTAACCTTCCATGTTTGGCTACAGAAATGCAGTACTGGTATATTGCATATTTTTTTGGACATTTTTTCCTCTTCTTTGAAATGAGGATTCAGTTCAGTTAACACTTGGAACACTGTGTATGGAACTCCAGAGCCTCAAGTCTGTGGTAGCAGACAGGGATCATTATCAGTGCCATGATGAGGCACTGGGAAGGGCTGAGAAGACGTCCTGGAGGAGAGAGAATTTGGTCAGGAGGTGTTGACAGGCAGACGTGGTGGCTGGAGCCAGGGGAGTTTAGGGGTGACTGGAATTCCAAGTGCCTGAGGGTAAACAAGCCAGGAAAAGTAGGTAGGGATAGCGGAGGTTTTGAAAGTCAGATGGAGGTATCTGGATTTTATTCTCTGCTCTGGGAGAGGCTCTTTGACTTTTAAGCACGGGAGTCAAATTGATTGGATGAAGTCGATTCTCCTTTAGGTGCTAATAAAGGCCACCTGCTCACCTCTCCAGCTTCATCCCCGCTCTGCAGTCAGGGTAAGCTCTTTTGGATTCTGACCACAGCACCACACTCCTCTTGAGTTGAGGCCTTGTGCATGCTGTGTCTTTGACTTACAGCCTGTGGCTTCCTCTAGCACATATGCCTCGCAGACTCACATACCTGTTTTGCCTTGCTGACTCCTCCTCTGGATTTCAGCCGAGATGAGACTTGTCTGGGAAGCCTTCTTGACCCTGTCTCTTTCCACATTGGGTTGGGTGTCCTTCCTGTGTGTGCCAATAGCAGTCTGTGATTTTCTTGGTCATAGCATATTTTAGTTTGTATGGGTGTTGCTTGTTTATTTCTCTTTCTTCTGCAATCAGATGTACATCTGTAGAGCTCAGAGATGTGAGTACCCAGTACTTAGGAAGGGCTTAGTAAATGTTTGTTGGTTGAATGAATGAGCGTGAAATAGAAAGGACTGGAGTGGGAGAAACTGGTTGGTTTTTAGAATAGTTTTTGACAAGGGTGTGCGAAACAGTGGGTTGAGGAAAGGAGCTGGTGTGGCTGAGCTTTGTGTGTGTGTGGGGAGCAAGGGGGGGGCAGCGCAGTTTTATGACTCACTGAATGTAGGGCTTGAGGGAAGAGAAAAGTTGAAGGTGAATCCTAGCTTTTGAAACCTCAACAACTGGGAGTTTGGTGAGACAGGGAATAGAGGAGAGATGTTTTGGGGAGACAGGTGCAGACATGGGTTCTGTTTTAGACATAATTGGTCTAGCCTTAGAATATATGTATATAACATGACATGGAAGCATGAGTCTGGAACTTAGGAGAGAAGTTAGAGCCAGATGGAAAGATTAGGGAGTTATTCATCATCACCCTGTCCCGTCCCCCCCCACCCCCCGCTTCTTTTTCCATTTTACTTTCAGAGGGCAAGGGCCCTGGTGATACTCTCTAGAGGTCAGCCTCCTGGACACAGGACAGGGTGGAGGGGGGCGGAGAGGAGGTCTAGAGGGGCACGTGGAGACACTCAGCACAGCCTCCATGAGGATATAAGTGCTATGAGAGCAGGGGCCTTGTTTGTCTTGTCCCTTGCTACATCACTCCAGCCCAGAAGAGTGCTTATTGGTTGGATGAATGAATTGAATGGATCAATTAAAAAGAATTAAGAGTAGAAGTTAGAATAGTGGGTGAGATTGCAGTGGAAGAAGAGGAGGGGCTTGAGGGCAGAAATGAGTGGCCAGAGGGCAGCAGCCCAGCCATGCTGAGAAGAATGGTCAGAGGTGATAGAACAAGAAGGGTGAAGTCAGGGAAGCTCTGCTCAGAGGGTCTTAGGATGTTGCCCATTGTCATGCTGCAGAGGGTTTGGCTAGAGTGAAGACTGAGGAAAAGGTATTGATTTTGTCAGTTTGATGGTGAGTTGAAGAAAGATTGGGAAAGAGGTAGAGGGTAGAAAAAATTTGTTCAAGAATTTTAGTAATAAATATAGTGCTGGTAGAAATGACAGTGAAATGACTGATCAAGTCTAAGAAATCATGGGGTCCTGATGGACTGTGGGTTTATTAGTCATTTATTACTGCATAACAGGTCACCCAGGCTTAGAGGCTGAAGACAGCGCCCATTTACGGTCTCCCGGTCTCCGTGGGTCAGGGGCCCAGGTCTGGCCTTGCTGCTCTGCTGCTCAGGATCTCAGGCTGTGGCCCAGGGGCCGGCTGGGGCGGGGTCTCATCCGGAGGCTCCACCAGGGAAGGAGCGACTTCCAGGCTCATGTGGCTGTTGGCAGGATTCACTTCTCTGTGGACCGTTGAGCCAGGGGCCGCAGTTCCTTGCAGGCTGTTGGCCTGAGGCCGCCTCAGTTTCTGGCCGCCATGGCAGCTGAGAGTCTGCAAGCAGGATGGAAGTCAGGGTCTCCTGTCACCTAATTGTGGTGGTGACATCCCATCACCTTTGCTGTATCCTGTGGGCTAGAAGCAGGTGCTCAGTCCACCCACGCTCAGGGGGAGGGGATCCCACGGGGCGTGAACGTCAAGAGATGGGGTGGTGGTGGTGGTGGGGTCCCCCTAAAGTCCGTGCACCACAGTGGGAAATGGGGTAGGAGGGATGATGGCACTGGAAACACTGGGGTGGTTCTTCAGAAACAGGCCCAGCGGGATGCAGGAGAAAGGATGGGAGGTTTCAGAGAGGGAAGTTTGGAGGTGAAGAGGTTCAGGGGAAGTTTTCACTGCAGTCATGTTGGTGACCCTTTTCAGGAAGTCTTCCCTGCCTTCTCTCTTCACCCCTCCCTGAAACAGGGCTGGGGAGGTGCCTTTCGGATGCTGTCTTCTGTTGGGGCAGGTTTCATACTGTTACAACTGTCATTATAAACCCATCTGCCTTGCTAAATAGAATTATTTACCAGCAAATTCCTAGCCCAGTGCCTGGCCTCTGGAGGCATCTGCCCTGCTTGCCTTAGGATTTTGTTGCAGATCCAATGAGGGAAACAGTATTTTGTAGAAGGTAAAGTGATATTCAAAAAAAGAAAGTTTAAATTGACCTCATTACTTTTCCCCTTATTTTAAAGGAGAACACATGGAGTTTAACTTACATTTTCCTAGTTTACTTGGGTTCGTTGTATTGTACATAAGTTATGAACAGGGCTTTATTTAATACTGTGACATTTTTAGGGCCTTTTGAGTAGAGTATTGTGCCTTTATGATAAATGATCCCCAACTGCTGCACCTTTCAATTGTCTTTGTCCAAGTTTTATTGTTTTAAAAAAAACTTGTCCCTGCTGTTCCTTGTCACTTCTAACTGCCTTCCTTTCTGTTTTGTTGCTTCTGATCTCTGGGCTTCGCAATTTGATAATGAAGCTTATTGGAACTGTGAGTAGTTTACTGGTGATCAAGTGAGGCATAAGGGTTGGAAAGGCTGTTCCTGCAGCAAAGCATGTGAGTGCGTCGACTTGGTAAAAAGCTGTGTTGGCCTCTAGAGTCTGTCTCGGCTGACTTCCTGGTTTCTGGCTATGTTGGAATTAAGTGAGGTCCCATATTGCAGAGTTCCATTCAGGGCAGCACGCCTGCCATTTTCTTGGCGAACACCTCATGCTCTCTTAAGAGAATCAGTGTCATTCTCTGCTTGAGCGTCGATGAGGTTTTTTTTGTTTTCTGGGCAGTAGCAAGTAGTGAAGGTGATGGGTGGCCTGTGGTTCATGGACTGGAAATGTTTGAGGAGCCTGGGGAACCTGCGGACAAGACTGACATCTGGGTGTCCCTTGTGGCATTCTGCTCGACTGCTTTCCTTGTCTTTGGGAGGCATCTCCTGGCTCCTTGGAATATTGGCTCTTCTTTGGCATTCCTCAGTGTCTGCATGTGTTCTAGCGTCTCTGCCCACACTTGTGCAGTGTTTCTTTGGGAGCTGCACCATGCTCTGTCGGGGAAGAGCATGTGTTTCTGTGGAAGCCCAGGTTCTGGTCCCCGCTCTGCCGTCCCTCGCCTCTGGCCCTTGGCAATTGCCCACATCTGTGCTTTTTTTAGAATAGGTGGAGTAGCTGCCCTGCGGCCTGTCCGGGTCAAAGTAAGATCTTATATATGAAAGTGCTTTCATACAGATGTAGTGTCAAGCAGAATGCCTAATTAGATGGGTTGATTTTATTGACATTTTACAATACTCTTATTTCCAAAGAGTTAAAAAGATTGTTGTTGTTAATACTTGTAACAAGAAGTACTGCAACAACAGTGTTACTTCAGGTTTTATATCATTTTTTTCCAGGATGTGTTCCACTGGAATCTGTACAAGTGTGGACATTTGATAAGTGTTCTTTGATTATTTTAAGAATATTGAGCATACCAACTTTCTAGTCAAATTAAATTTATGAAAATTCTAAGGATAATGTGATTCATAACTAGAAGAAATATTTTTTTTTCATCCTAAAATCATTTTAAATATGCCTTACTTGGATCTCTGGTAATAGTAAATCAATTAATGTGGTTTCTCAGGTCATAAATCAAACTTGATATAAGTATTAGTTCCTTTGTAAGCTTCTTAGAACTTCAGCTGATTTGTTGTTCTAATCAAGCTGCTTATTTGCTTTTTAATTCAATTCTTGGTGTTGATCTCAATTTGAGAGCCTAAAATGGGTTGTGCCCCAATTATCTTGGAGGTTACTGTTTCAGTTTTTTGTCAGGCTGCCCCAGTGGTAGGCAGCCAGCCACCCCCCTATGTTTTCCTTTTAACTGTAGTATAAGCTTACATTTTGTCTTCATTCCACAGGAGTACTGGGAGGGTTATTGTAGTAGCACTTAGGATATATTTTAAGCTTCTTGAAAAGAGATAATATGTAAGCACAAAACATTTTTGTACTGTACCTCATAATTTTTTTTTTCCCCGCTAACCTTTTTGTGGTTCAGAAAAAGGATAAAATTACTGGGATTTAGAGGTCCTTGAAGGTTTTCCGGTCTCAGCTGTCGTCATTTTGATTTCATGAAACATCACCAAAGCATGTCCTTTGACAGACACTGTGCTTTTTTATTTAGCAGTCTGGGGCTGTAACTAAAAAGTGTAGTATTTGCCCTGCTTGTGTCCTTGAGAAGCGGATAGTTCTCCTTTAGTTCTTTTTAGTGGGTATAAAGTAGCTTTTGTCTTATTGCTTGATTTTTTTGAATAAAACAATATGGCTCCTTTCTCAGAAAATGTCGGGAACATTGCAGGACTGAGACTTCATGCCTCCCCCGTCTTCCTGTTCATCCATTTGCTCCTCTCCTAGTGGCTCTAGCAACCGTTGGGCTCAGCAGAGCAGGATGAGTGGCAGCTCAAGGCAGCACAAGGAGAGGGGGAAAGGGCTCCTAAAAAAGACAGGGACCTTTACTGAATCCTACCACCGTCAGTAAGGCCAAGAGATGGGACCACTCTTTTTCCTTTACGTGAACTTTTTGGGAATGTCATTCATTCATGAATTCAGCAGCTTTTAGAGCTTCTGTTATGTGTCAGGCATTGTGTGTAGTGCTGGGCTACTATGATGAACAAGCCAGGCATCCCTTCAAGGATGCCCTCGATAGAGTCTGATTTTGAGTTTATTAGAAAATGTTTGAGAAGAAAAACTGCTAGATCAGTCTTAGGTGCTAAATGCTCGTAGGGGTTAAAGACAGAGTTGTAGGTTAATGGAAGACATTTCTGAAAGGAATGGTTCTTCTGTAATTAAAAAACAGAGGAAGGAGTAACGTTGTCAACCTGGTGACATAAGGCATCTCCTAGAAAAGTGTCTTCTCAGAATTAATGAATGAAAGGACAAATCCCACTTGCCTGGAACTCTGGAGGATGAGAGAGAGTGGAGTAGGACTCCACAGACACTGAATCGAGGAAAAAGGAAAATAATTTCCATGGTCAGGTAGGAGGTTTCCTTCCTGGATCTGCCTGTCTAGACCCCTCTGCCTCACTCATTCCCCTGCAGCTTGGGAGTCGCACAGACTGTACAGCCCCTGACAGCAGTGAGCTGGGACCCATGCATATCCAGACACAGGACCCAACCCACGGAGACCCAGGGTGGGGCACAAGCTGCTGAGGCAAGTCACATACAGAAGGGCCCCTGGGGAGAAAAGGAGACTGCAGCAGACTGTTGGCAGGAGGTGCACACATTCAACCCAGTGGGTGCTAGACTACCTATGCGCAACGTAGACCTTTCTGGATTGGCCCCATCCTGGGTTCCCGGGGCGGGATACCTTAACGGGGAAGAAAGGGGGGGCAGAAAAGAAAAGCCTCCTAGAAAAAAAAGGGAGGGGGAACTAAACTGCTGTAAAACAGGATGGGTCCCAGAAATGGAAAGTGTAAGGAAAAGGGGCCACTGAGAGGGGGAGAGAATTTAAACAAATCATAGGAGCTCAGGAGAAAAGTTTGCACAAAAAGAAACAGATCAAGATTCCTGGAGAAGGAACAGAGAAAAGGAAGCTTTCTCTAGAGAAGAAAAAATTGCACAAAAAACATAATCTTAAAAATTGTACCGCATATCCAGGGCAAGAATCAGATGGAGAAAAGCTGAGAAAATCTGAACAAACACGGACTACTCTAAAGGACAGAGTAAGTTGGACCAAGTGTCAGTGAAGAGCCTTAACCCAAAGCTAATTAATAGTAAAACCCTAGACAAGAGGGAGAAACTGACTTTGAGAGATAACCCATCAAAATAATCAGATGCCCAGCCATCAAGCAAAAAATTACAAGTCATACAAAGAAACAGGAATATATGGCTCGGTCAAGGGAACAAATTAAAACTGCAGAGGAGACTCAGAATTTGCAACAATCTAATCAAAGAAGTTCAAACAAATTTAAATTTGAGAAGATGAAGAAAAACATAGCTATAGATATAATATGGATATTAAGAAGACGTGTGAACATAAAGGAAAATCTGAAAGTTTGAAAAGAAACATAATAGTAATTATGGGGATGAACATCACAATAATGGACATTAAAAACACTAGAGGCATGCAACAGCAGTTTTGAGCGGGCAAAAGAAAGAATCTATGAACTAGAAGTCAAGACAATATTATACAGCCATAAGAATAGGTAGAGAAGAGAATAGAAGTTGAGCAGTGTCTCAGGGATTTGGGGGCTTGAGTGACAGCGTGAGCATGAAGCATTCAAACTGTGCATCATGGGTGTCCCAGAAGAAGAGAAGGGAGAAGGGGCAGAAAGAATATTTGAGGAAATAATGGCCAAAAAAATCTCCCATCTCTTATGAAAGACATAAATATATATGTCCAAGAAGTACTTCCTATTCCAAACAGAATAAACCTTGATAGACCTACTCTGAGACACATATTAATCAAAATGTCAAATGATAAAGATAAAGAGAATTCTGAAAGCAGGAAGAGAAAAGCAATTCATCACATGCAAGGGAGCCTCAATAAGACTAAGTGCTGATTTCTTATCAGAAACCGTGGAGGCGAGAAGGGAGTGGCATGATATATTTAAGGTACTGAAAGAGAAAGCCTGCCAGCCAAATATTCTTTATCCGGCAAAACTGTCCCTCAAAAATGAGGGAGAGTTAAAAATATTCAGTAAAAGAGAAACTGAGGGAGTTCATCAGCAAGAGACCTGCCCCACAAAAATGATAAAGGGAGTTCTGCACGCTGAAAGGAAAAGGCATGCGAGTGGCTTGGAGAAGTGTGAAGAAATGGAGGTTTCAGTAAAGGTAACTAAAAGGGTAGATGTAAAACCCAAAAGTTTTGTGTCCTTAGTATACAACTCTACTCTTTTAATTCCTGTAAGAGTCAGTTCAGTTGAACAGGAAAAAAGGCATATTTCCTGATAATGGACATGCAAAATATGAAGAGGTAATGAGAAGCTAAACAATGTACAGAGGGGAAATGGAGGGGTATGGGAGCAGAGAATGAATGCTACTGAAGCATCAGTTGGTATCTTTTCAAATTAGGAAGTTACAGATGTAGGTTGCAAACCCCAGGATAAACACCAACGAAGTATTCAGAAAATATATGGAAACAAAAATGAGAAAAGGATCAGTTAGATAAATCACAAAAGATGAACTATACAGAAAAGGAGGTTGGGATAAAGGAAAAGAGACAAAAAAAGAAGATCTGACATAAAAAATTAAAGGACAATATGGCTTAAGTACTGCATTTACAGTAGTAACACTGATTGTTAATGGATTAAACTCTCCAATGAAATGCGTGATCCAACTGTAGGTTGTTTACAAGAGACTCACCTTAAACACAAAGACACAAATAGGTTGACAGTGAAAGGATGGAAAAATATTCCTTGTAAATAGTAAACAGAAAAGAGCTGGGTAGCTATTCTAATATCAGACAAAAGAGACTTTAAGTCAAAAGCTGTTACAAGAGACAGAGAAGGAAACTATGTATTAATAAAAGAGGCAATCCACCAAGAAGAAATAACAATCACAAATATTTATGCATCTAACCGCGGTGCTGCAAAATACATGAGGCAAACACTGGCAAAATTGAAGGGACAAAGAGACACCTCTGCAATAATAGCTGGACACTCAATATCTCATCAGTAGATAGAACATCTAGATGGAGGATCATTAGGAAAACAGAGAACTTGAATAATATGATAAATGAACTAAACCTAACAGACATATTCAGAACATTGCATCCCAAAGCAGCAAATATCCATTCTTCCCAAGTGCTCAAGGATCGTTCTCCAGGATAGACCGCATGGTGGGTCACAAAACAGGTCTTAATACATTTAAAAAGACTGAAATTATACAAAAGCCTTTTCTCTGATCATAGTGAAATGAAGCTGGAAATCATTATCAGGCAGAGAACTGGAAAATCCAGAAATAAATGGAACTTAAATAACACACTCTTCAACAATCAGTGGGTCAAAGAAGAAATCACAAGGGAAATCTGTAAATATCTGGAGACAAATGAAAATAAGAACTCAACAAATCAAAACTTGTGGGATGCCGTGAAGGAGGAAATTTATGGCCTAAATGCCTACATCAGAAAGGAAGAAAGAGCTAAAAGCAATGACTTGATTGCAGACCTGGAAGAACTAGAAAAAGAACAGCAAACCAACCCCAAGGCAAACAGAAGGAAAGAAAGAAAGATTAGAGCAGAAATAAACAAAATTGAGAATATAGAAACAATAGAATGTAGAAACCATAGAGAGAATAAAGAAAACCAAAAGTTCAGTCTTTGAGAAGATCAATAAAATTGACCAACCCTTAGCTAGACTGACACAGAAAAACAGAAGATGCAAATAAATAAAATAAAAAATGAGAAGGTGGTCCTCACCATTGACCCCACAGAAATAAAAAGCATCATAAGAGGATATGGTGAACAATTGTCTACCAAGAAATTAGACAATCTAGGTGAGATGGACCAGTTCCTGGAAACTCACAAACAGCCTACACTGACTCCAGAAGAAACTGAAGATCTCAACAGAACTGTTAGTTACAAGTAAAAAGATTGACTCAGTCATCAAACACCTCCCAACAAAGAAAAGCCCAGGACCAGTGGCTTCACAAATGAGGTCTACCAAACATTCCAAGAAGAATTAACACCATTCCTGCTCAAACTCTTCCAAAAAATTGAACAGGAAAGAACACTACCTAACTCATTCTAGGAGGCCAATATCACCCTAATACCAAGACCAAATAAAGATGCTACAAGAAAAGAAAATTACAGACCATTTCTGTCATTTTATTTTGTGCTCTCTGGTTTTTATGTTTTTTTGCAGTTTTTGTGTCTTTTTTGCACTATTGCTCAGGTTTTCTTTGCTCATTTCCCCCCTCTCATTTGGAAGTTATATATTTATTTTTCTGTCAGTGCTTACCTTTAAGTTAGAAAATATATTTGAGGCATGGAAGTATTAACTAGTAAAGAAGTATGATGTATACATCCCACTGTCAAAGATTTGGAAAATAGGTAGGCAGGTAGGTGGGTAGGGTAAGTAGCCAGGTAGATAGAATGATATAACAAATGTGGAAAAATTGTAAAAGTTGGTAAATCTGAACATCTGCATAATGGGTATATTGGAGTTCTTTATTATTTTTGTAGTATATTTGCAACTTGCCTGTACATTTGAAATTGTTTAAAAATAAAATGTTATAAAAAGGAAAAAAAATTAGAGCATGCATTGTGGCAGAGACTGGTAGGTGATCATGCAACCCATGTCTGCTTCCTGGACACATGGCCAGACTGCATTTCCCAGCCTCTCTTGCAACTAGTGACCAGTCTGGCCAGTGGTATGAGGGCGGAGAAGTTCTCTGGTGCTTG
>PVKY010008852.1:0-13755 GCA_004027775.1 Bradypus variegatus
GTTTTGATTGAAATCTAATTACTGCCTTGAGATGGCATTTGCAATTTAAAGTGGCCCCAGTTCTGTCCAGTAATTAAAGGTTACTAGAAAAATTCTGAGATTGGATTTCATCATATATATATATATTCATCATATATATATATATATATATATATATATATATTTTAATTACAGCAGTTGCAGGTTTACAGAAAAATCATGCATAGAGTGCAGAGTTCCCATATATCCCCCCTCGCGGGCACACGGTTTTCACTTTTATTAACATTTTGCATTAGTGTGGTATCTTTGTTACAACTGATGAAACATTACTAAAATTACATTATTAACTATAATCAATAATTTACATTAGGGTTCACTCTTTGTATTGTACAGTTCTATGCTTCTCCCCCCTTGGTAACTTATACACAACCTAAAAATTCCCACTTTATCCACTTTCAAATACACAACACAGGAGCTCCATCACCATCATCTATTGCCAACTCTTTATCATCACCCACAACAGAAACTCTATACCAATTAATCATTAACTCTCCATTTCCCACTCCTACTTGCCTCCTGGTAACCTGTATTCTAGTTTCAAACTTGATGAATTTGCATATTCTGCTTATTTCATATAAGTGAGATCATACAACAGTTGTCCTTTTGTGTTTGGCTTATTTCACTCAACATGATGTTTTCAAGGTACATCCGTGTTATAATATGCATCAGAACTTCATTCCTTTTTATGGCTGTGTAACATTACATCGTATGTATATACCATATTTTGTCTATCCATTCATCTGTTGATGGACACTTAAGTTGTTTTGACCTTTGGCAATTGTGAATAATGCTATTGTGAATAATGCTGCTATGAACATCAGTGTGAAATATCTGTTTGAGCACCTGCTTTCAATTCTTTGGGATATATACCTAGAGTGGGATTGCCAGGTCATATGGTTAATTCTATACTTAATTTTCTGAGGAATCACCAAACTGTTTTCCACAGTAGCTGCACCATTTTACATTCCCACCAACAACTTACAAGTGTTCCTATTTCTCCACATCTTCTCCAATACTTTCTTTTCTGTTTTTTTAAATATTAGGCAGTCTAGTGGGTGTGAAATATCTCACTGTGGCTTTGATTTGCATTTCCCTGATGGCTAATGACTTCGAGCATCTTTTTATGTATTTATGGGCCATTTGTACGTCTTCTTTGGAGAAATTTCTATTCTTTTGCTCATTTTTTAAACTGGGTTGTTTGTCATCATGCTGTTGAATTGTAGGATTTCTTTATACAGCCTGGATATTAAACCTTTATCAGATATATGGTTTCCAAATAGTTTCTTCTATTGTGTACACTGTCTTTTAAAAAAATTTTTTTAAATTCAGTTTTATTGAGATATATTCACATTCCATACAATTATCCATGGTGAACAATCAACTGTTCATAGTACCATCATATAGCTGTGCATTCATCACCCCAATCCATCCTTGCACATTTTCCTTACATCAGAAAGAATCAGAATCAGAATAAAAAAATAAAAGTAAAAAACAACACCCAAATCATCCCCTCCGTCTTTTGTTTAGGTTTTGTCCCCATTTTTCTACTCATCCATCCATATACTGGATAAAGGGAGTACGATCCACAAGGTTTTCACAATCACACTGTCACCTCTCATAATGCACATTGTTATACAATTATCTTCAAGAGTCAGGGCCACTGGGTTGGAGTTTGGTAGTTTCAGGTATTTACTTCTAGCTATTCCAGTACATTAAAACCTGAAAAGTGTTATCTATATAATGTGCAAGAATGCCCATCAGAGTGACCTTTTGATTCCATTTGAAATCTCCCAGCCACTGAAGCTTTATTTCATCTCATTTCACATCCTCCTATTGTACATTGTCTTTTTACTTTCTTGATAAAGTCATCTGATGCATAGAAGTTTTTAATTTAAGTCCCAGTTATGTTTTTTTTCCCTTTTGTTAGTTATTTCAACAGGTTATTATGAGTATTAAATATGGCGCAATATTAGATTGTGCCTAAAACATCACGAGTGGTCAGCAAACTAGAATTCCTTTACCTTAAATGTGAATGTATGTGTTAAGGTAACACTAGCTGCTATGGTGTAGTCTAAAGAAACCACTGATTAACATAAGGTCCTGAAGATGTTTCCCTATGTCTTCTTCTAGGAGGTTTACAGTTTTGGTTCTAATTATTTAGGTCTTAAATCCATTTTGAGTTAATTTTTGTATACGGCATGGGGTAGCGACCCATCTTCATTCTTTTGTATATAGGTATCCAGTTCTCCCAGCACCATTTGTTGAAGACACTATACTTCTCCACAGACCAGTAATCTTTAATGAAATAATACAGACGCAACAATTACAGGACTTCAGAATGGGTAAGTCAGGTGTAGATTTGAAGCTTTCCAATTGATTCTGAAAGTATGTCCATTATAAAGAAAAACAGTATTTTAACATGGATGGGGGGATTTTCTGGAACAGGACTGTACCTACATGAGATAACTGAGGAAGGAGTTAATATCTAGGTATGGGTTGGAAATTTCTGTCATTATTTCACTGCTAGCCATTGTGATAGAAAGTCCAATCTCTGTAGAGCAGATTTGGAAGAAACTAGAAAATGCACACTCAGGAAGTTAAAATTATATACTAAAATAAGGCTCTGGAACTGCAATATATGTGTTTTAGTTGTATTGCATATTGTGATTCTTCCACATAGCAAGCAGTAGTAATTTTGTATGTTTGTTGCTCCGGAATTAAAACATGAATTCTAGCTTGAGGACCCACAGCTATTTAACTGTGGCTAGTAACTTTTCGGGACTTCAGCATTTTGAAGCACTAAATATAATGTCAGGAGATTGCTTAAGTTACCAACAGACTCAGCTGTCTAAGAGAGTGAAAATATCAATTAAAAGTTTTTTCATTCATACACTAGTAATGAAGCAGGAAAAAAAATCTGACAATGAAATAAGAGGGAGGTTTCCACAGGCTTTAAATATCCCAGTTTCATGTGGCCCCAGATTAGAGATACATCTATTCCTCAGGTATTCTAATGTGTTACTACACAGGTACTTGACCTACACCTTAAGAAAGACATCTGTGATAAAAAGGAAATTAGAATGGATATCTATAGCAATGTACTCTTCCACTACTTATTCCTGGATTTAAGTTATGCTTTTCTTGGAAAATTGCTCTATTACTATCTAGGATATTCATTGATTACAGCTAGAAACTTAACATGGTTATTTCAGAAACTGACTGTAGCAGAGACAGGTTGGTTGGTCACCAAACCTATTTTCTTTTCCTTCCTGGGCTAGACTTCATTTCTTGGTCTACCTTGCAGTGAGGTGGCTTGTGAGAATTTAAGTCAGTGGAATGTGAGTGGAGGTGCTGTGCATAAAACCTTCCATGAGCATCCCAGCTTTTCCTTTTTCTGCCAGCTCAATGTTGTGATGCTGTGTTGAAAATGTCAGAGCCCTAACATGGAAGAAACTTGGGCCCCTGAATTTTTGCTTAGAGGAGACGTATAATTCAAGACTTCACTTAATGAGAAATACATTTCAGTTGTTTTTGTGCCAGTATATATTTCCGTGTTTGTTGTAGCAGCTAGTGTTACCTTAACACATACATTCACATTTAAGGTAAAGGAATTCTAGTTTGCTGACCACTCAGTATGTTTTAGGCACAATCTAATATTGCACCATATTTAATACTCATAATAAGCTGTTGAAATAATTGTAATTGCCATCTTACAAATGAGGAAATTAAGGCTTAGAAATGTTAAATAACTTGCTTGAGATAACTACTAAGTCTGCAAAGAGAGTGGATTTGAACTCAGGTCTGCAAGACTCCCAAGCACATTTATGCTCTTCCCAATAAACCACTTTACATCCCTAGAATAAAATACTGCATAAATCGCATGTACTGCACAACCATTTAAAAATTTATTTGCCTATTCATTCATTCCTTCATTAATTTATTCTTTGTCTGCTTAGTAAAGACAAGACACCTTTTCTATTGAGACAGAGAAGTAGTCATTTAATTTTTGTTATCTGATGTCCTGAAATTCTACCTTTTAGCTTAGGTTACTATGAAGAAATGGTTGAAGTACCAAGAAATATCTCTCGGTATCAAATTTACTTATTGGTAGTTTACTAAATGGAACTTAAATTGTCAAGAAGAGTAAATATTTTTCTTAAAATGCATAAATACTACTACTGAAAAATGTTAACTTTCAAAATACCTGGCTTAATAAAGAATGAGGGCTTTCTCTGCAGTTTAAAAGGGACATTGTTGTGGATGAACAATGCAAGACCTGATACTCCACATATTATTGGGATATGATGAGAATGAAGAGGAGACGCATGGTGTGGATTACTATCATGCCGTAATTGGTAGATTCTGCCAAATTTCTAATGGCACAAACAGTCTAACAGAAAGAAAATGCCATTTAAATAACTAATAGTAAAATGAGTTGACATACTTCATTATGGGAATTTATGAAAATAGTCTTATAGAAGTGCAAAATAGAGCAAAAGTAAAAGTTTAGATTTTTAAAATGAAGCCCAGAATACAGAAGTATTCTTATGCAATACTTATATAAGATGGTTCAATCCATTTAAGATTTAATAGACCAGGAGAAATATTTTGATGTAGTATGGCTCTTAAGATAAATTTAGTTCTCACAAATATTTTGATGTTAAAATTGGAGACAAATTGTTGAGGTATCTAATAATTCTGAATACCACAACTCTCAGAGTTATGACTTAAAAGAGCATTGGAAACACTATTTCTAGTGTTAGTTTTATAAGGGACTATGTTCTTTAAGAAAAAAGTGGGTTGAGTTCCTATAAAATAAAAGCCTGACCCATTTCTGTATTTTACAGTAAGAAACCTGTAACTGAAGCATTATGCCAATAATCTGATAACTGTTGGAATCAATTATATTTTATATATGGGTAAATGGAATAGAATTTGGATGCAGTCTATACTTGTTAGTAAGTGCATGATTTCCTGGGAAACATGGGGACATAGGAAAGGCAGCAATCAAGGACTTTACTTTTAGATAGATGGTGCTTAAGATGGCCAGCTCTGTTCTAGAATGGTCAGGGAACCAAGGGCGTCCCTTACAAACAGAGGAAACTGACTTTTTCTTAAGAGAAAAGATATGAATGTATATGTACAAATATAACTCACTACATAAATACCAAGGGACATAGTAAAGAACAAAAACGAATGACTACCATTACAGCATTGTCATTCCAGTATTGCAGCAAGTTATCTTTTGACCTCAATAATGAGTTGAAGGACATTAGGAAGGGCATGTCAGGAGGAGGAAGTGGCATCTTCTACAGAAAAAAGCCACAGGCATGAAGAAGAAATCTGCACTGGAAGAACAGAACAGGTATACCAACAAAGAAAATAATATGGGTTTTTGCCAGGTGTACATCGGAAAAAGCAAACTTCTTTTTATCACTTTCTGGAGTGTGATGTATGGTAAAACATTGCCATTTCGCAAAAAAGTGTCTCTATTGCAAATATTCTCAGGAACCAAGAACTTCAAAAGAAATCAAGAAACGTTATCATCTTCGTAGTGAATGTAATAAATCATGGTGTCCCCAATGCCCATGAAAACTATTATCCCTATCAAGGGTGTAATTTGTTAAAGAGGGAATCACGAACCCACTGCAACCTGTATTCCATGTGTGGTTGGTTATAAATGCTTACAGGGACAGCCGTGAGTTGCTCTCAAAAAGTGTTCTGGGACTGCACCGGGGTAGACGGGGTTGGTTCTGTGTTTAGTAATATCAGGAGCCCCTCACCACAGGTCCAGAGAGGTGAGGTACGTTCTCGCCTTGCTCCAAGCTCTCTCAAAGGTTACTTCTTTACTGAGTACCGCCACCTCGGGGGCTTCCAGGTGCTTGCCCTCTGGCGCCGGGCCCGATCTTCCCGACCAGCCGCTGTGATCCGGAGATACCCTTTTTGGCCGCTCGTGCATCTGCAGCGAGGGCGGGTGGGTGCGTCGAGGAAGGCAGTGGGCTATTCACTGGGAAAGCTGCCGGGAGGAAAACCGTAGTTCTTTGGCCTCGGGTGCCCGCCAAGGGCCACGAGGGCGCCGGGGAAACCCAGAACTTCCCGCCCGGGAACGCCTGCCTCCACTCGCGGCTCCGGCTGCCTGGGGACGGGGGAGGGGGGTGTTCTCGCGAGAGAAGGAGAGTGGGCGCTGGGCGCCGCGGGTTTGAGGGGTGCAGGCGGGGGAGCCTGAGGACGAGGGCCCGGCGGGGAGGGGAGCAGAGGCGGCGGGCAAGGCTGGGGATGCGGGGAAGCCGCTCCCGCCTGTCGCCGAGAGCCAGGCCCTGACGTCAGGAGTTTTCCTCAAAGTCAACAACAAGCCCCGCGGCGGCGGCGAGAATCGAGCGGCAGCTGCGGCCCTGGGAGGGAGGAAGGAGGGGGCGGGGAGGAGACGACGGGGTCCCCCAGACGAGGCGCGGCCAGGGAGAGGAGGCCGCAGACCCCTAGACCCGCGCTGGGCGCGCCCAGGAGCCCAGAGCCTCTACCCTCCCGCCGCCTTGCCGACCTGACCCAGTCCCTGCCCGAGTGCTGTTTTATGGTGGTGAATTGAATTTGTAGCCGATATCCGATTCCCATGTAGAGTCTCCGCCCCCTCCTCCCCCTCCCGCCGCCGCCGCCGCCGCCGCCGCCGCCGCCGCCTCCCGCTCCAGCTTCGCGGCCCGGCCGGCCGGCTCCCTCCCTTCTTCCCTCCCTCCCTCTCCCCTGCAGCTCTTCACTTGTCCACCCGCCGGCCGCACCGGGCTCTAGGGGGGCTAGAGGCTCTGCGGGGTGGGGGGAGGATAGGAGGGGAGGAGGAGGGAGGGGGGACCCCCGAGTCGCCCCCTCTCCTCCCCCCGCCCCCCCGGCTCCATCCTCCGCCGCCGCCCGAGCAGCTGCGGGGCCGCCGCCGCCGCCTTTGCAGGTAACAGCCACCGCCCCCCACTCTCTTTCCCTTCCTGGCATCTCCTCCAGTCCCTCCGGGCCCTTGGCCCGGGTCCTCCCTCTTTGCCTCCCTCAGGCGAGGGGTGGCGGCGGGGTGGGGTGAGGCGGGGGCGTCTGGGTGGTGATAACCCAGGAGGTGGGCGTGGGCGTTCAGGGGCGTGAGCTGGGGCTAGGTCAATGGAGGCTTTGGGGTGTGTGTGGGGAGGCCGAGGGATGTCCGGTGCGGATGACACTGACACCCGCTTACTTTCCGGGGAAAGCTGGGGGGCGTCAGTGCGCGGGGACCCGGGGGGAGGGGTGTTCCCGGCCTAGCGGTCCAGTCCGTGTCTGTGCTGCCCTGGCCCCGGCGCCTCTAGTCTCTGCGCAACTCTCGGCGGCTCCCCTCGCCCCTCCCGGCCCGGCCGCGCGGCGTGGGGAGGGGGCGTTTGACTGGACTGCGGGTGGCGGCGAGGTTATATAACGCGTGGAGCGCCCTGTATCTGTGTTTGGGTTGGGGGGAGGGGGCTGTCTGCCGCGCTCCCTGGCGCTGGGGCTGTCTGCGTGTGGGGTGGGGTGAAAGCAAGGATGCAAAGGAGTCCCCCCGGGTCTCCTTCCTCCCCCAACCTCCCCCAGCCAACTCCGCTGCCGGCGCACAGGAAAAGACGGCGGCACTGGTGGGGTGGGTGCTGTGTGTGGGAGGTGGGTAACGTGCTTGTCTGTGTTTTTAATAGTAGTGGGGTTTTGATCCGCCTGGGAGTTGTGTGCTAAGAATAGAAATGTGCGGAAGATGCTGGGTTTGGCTGATCCAGTGATGCTGTCGCTACTGGCGGCGGCGGCGGCGGCGGCGGCTCAGGCTGCAAGTAAACAAACCAGCTTCTTCCTCGTCTACCTCCTTCTCCTGCGCATAGGTCTGCATCAGCCATGATGCTGATGGGGCCCTAAAGAGCCCCAGGTTGAAGCCTAGCTGGTTGCTATGTTCGCCCTGACGCCTAGGCAGAGTCACCCCTCGTTTGGGCTCTCCCGGGAACCTAAGTTAGGCTGGAGATATTGACTCTCTTTAGGGTCAGGTTTTCAAATACCGGTACTTACTGTTTATCTTCTGAAAGCAGAGGAGATGCTTATGCATTGTCAAGGCTGGATGTTGACATGTTCTACATCAAAATGATGTTAACGAAAATAAAGTCCTCATTTTACCAGTGTGGTATTTTGATTGAAAGCCCAGTAGCTTGTAATTGATAAAGTTTTCAAATAGAAATTCAGCAATTAAACCTTTGTATCTGTAGTGATTGATTAGACTTTGGATTTAGTCATCTTGAAGCTAAGGGGTATAAAATAATGACTTTTTAAAGTTAATACGTTGGTAATTGTCTATCAGTTTAGACATGCTTCCATATCTAGTGGACAATTTTGGTGGCAACTCATTAAATTAGGTTATATATTCAATTAATATCCAAAAGGTGGTTGTCTGAAACATGAAAATATTTTTTATCAAAATGTCTATGACTTATCATTCATAGATTACTAGTTTTCCAAGGCATATAACTGAATACACAATTATATGCAAGATATATATTAGAACTATAGATTTTTTCTTTCCTCAGTGCGTAAGCTTGAGTAATCTTGACATTGAAAGTTTACAAAGTCAGTTACATTTAAAGATCAGCTCTTTATATTTTTTTCTTACTGGAATTGACTTCAATATCTTTGATTGGCTTGACCTTATTTTAAAATGAGAGAGGACATTTATCATTTGAAGGCAATAAACATTGGAATTGAGATGAATGTAGGGTTTTAATTTTCAGTTTCAGTTTGTATTGTGGATTTGCAGTAGTATATTTTCTCAAAGTATTTAAAAATAGTATGTAATTCTGTGAAAATATTTATGAAATTTGTCTGTATTCATTTGTCTCCTACACGTAGCCTTTCATTAAGGATTACTTTACTGAATTGTTTTCCATCTTACAGTTACCTTAACTTTTAATTTAACAATCTTGACATTGGCTCTTTGTTCATGATATGTACATATCAGAGTTTTTAAGAGTTCTGCTTTGGACTTTTTTTTGTTTTTGTTTTATAATTTTATAGCTAAAATATTTTAAGTAATACTTCATTCCTTCATTCAGCAAATACTTGAGTGTGAACTTCTGTGTTAAGGGCTTATTTGAGTAAAAATTTTTAATATTTATATTTCATTCGGAAGATCACTACCATTAGAAAGAGGATTTACTTTCAAGAATCATTGCAAATCTAAATATGTTTGGTTAAACTTATGGGACACATATGCTTAGCATAGAGACTTTTGCAAAGTAGGGACTTAATTAGGATTTTTAAAAAAATCTAACCTTTGATTTATACATAAGAGAATTTTTCATTCTCAAAAAACTTCAGTGGATATTGCCAACTGTTTAGGTTTCTTTAAAAAGAGGAACCTGTTTTACAAATTGATTTTGTGTAAGTTTAGAGTTTAAAGTTTGCATACTTACGTGGAAAGCTAGCTATATTTTCTTTTGTTCCAGAATTCACTTTTGGGAAGATAACACAATTATTGTTAACAGTGTGTTAATTGGAGTTTTAGCATGGTTTGATAGGATCTTGTCTTTATAGTGTAATTAAAAAATAAAGTGCCTAATTTAAAAACTGTTTGGATTTGAATAGCATAAAATGCAAGAAGAGAAAAACCAATTTGTTTTAACCTGTCAGTTTTGTAATTTGACTTGCATTTTTATTTTTTTAAGTTAATGTAAGTTAATGCACATAATTAATATTTGAAGATTTATGTTAGAATATTTAAATCATATAAAATTGCTGTGTTCTTAACTCTGGGTTCCAGGTGTGCATTAATATTCTAAGTCCTGGTCCCTATAAGTCATATGGAGATAGCGCTGAATCATCTGATATTAACTTAAATATTTTATCATGGTCTTTTATGTGGGGTAGGGCTAGATTCAGTTGAGAGTTAATGCTAGCCAGTACCTGGTGGGCACTTGTTCTGTGCTAGGGACAGTCTTATATGTGTTTTACATGTGTTAATTCATTTAATCTTACCAACAACCCCTGTAACCCCTGTTAGACTTTTAATGTGATTTTCACATGAGAAAAATGCTTACTGTGGCATTATAAAAATCTATTTCATTTTAACTTTCCTAATTTTGAACAATTTTTATTTTAGTAATTTTTCTAACTTGTGTGTATCTGTTGTTAAAGTTCACAGTGACGATGCTAAATTCGAATAAACTAACACTTATTAATTTCCCCAGAATTAAATTAACAGAGTAAGGAATTTGTCTTAATATTATTGACTGATCCATCAGCATTCTTTTTCATTTCAGTTGTTTCAAATGCCAAAAGAAAAGACTCAGATATTTACATATTTTGTAGCACCACAGTGTTTCATCAAGTTAAATCTTCAAATAATAGTTTGTGTATAAATTAATATGTACTTTTTGAACTGTAGATTTGTTTTTTAGTTCAGTTTCTTTTCAATGCCCTTTTTCTATTTACTTCCATCCACACTTGTTTTACATTTCTAAATGGATAGATTTTGCTAGCATTAAGAATTGGAAAAGCAAAAGATTTACTAGAAGATTCCCTTCTCCCTATATTAAGTAAGAAAGCCCCTCACTGTGTTTGGGGGTCTAGGGAATGAGAGGAGAATAGAATATTTTGCCAATATCAGTTTTTAGCCCAAATTTTTTCCAAGTTAAATTGTTGTTTCAATGTTTTATTTTCCTAATTATATATTAATTTTTTGAAGATAGGAACTATGTATAATCATGAAACTGCTGCCTACAAAGCTATGTATACATGAAGTAGATAGTAGATTTTAACTTGTAGAATCATAAATATTAGCTCTGGAAGAGCTACTGGGCTATTTAGAGCTCATTTAATTTTATAATCCGGATTTTTATGGATAAGGAAGCTGAGGCACAGAATGTTAAAGTGACGTTATACATCCTTATTCAGGTGAGCAGAGTTGGAAACAAGGACCCAAGTTTCTTGCCTGTCCATTGTTCTTTCTATTGCACCATTGTAATGGACTTTGTCATAGGATTCCATACCTGTTGGTTTAGCCGTCAGTTTAATCAGAGGTAAAATCTATTAAACTGATTCTTTGACATTTAATGGACTGTATACAAACTGTATTTTGTGTGTATGTGTGGATTGTTTTTTTTCAGTTTATAATCAGGGAAATCATCAAAGCACATTTTTGAAGGATTTTTACATGCATGTGGGAAAAATATGGCTAACTGTACAACCGATAATCTTTTAGTAGCAGCTCTCAACCTATGTTGTTAATGAGTGCCTTCACACTGAGACAGCCACACCTTACATGAGAAATGTTGTGGATAATTTCTTAGTAGCTTTTTCAGTAGTTTAGATGAATTGGGATGACATAAGCATTTTCCTAATTGTTTCAAATTTAAATATATCACCAAATACAAGTTGCCTTTATATTTAATTAATGACAGACATATAGGGTGAAATGGCACGCATATGCTTCAAACAGAGAAGAGGGGAAAAAATGCCTCTTTTTTTTCCACATATATTTTAAAATTTATAAAGTTGATTTTTAAGAACTTGCCTGGCAATTTGGAAAAACTGATATAATGTGTGAAAGTTAGAAATTTTCTCCTGTGTTTATTCAGTTATTTTGCCATAGTGTGAAACTCAGTGAAGATAATTATTGAATGGATTTTAAGAACATCCTGCAAAGTGTATTGTTTTCTCAGATACGTAGTTTGTGTGGCTCACTTCCTTATATGATATACTTTAACCAGATAACTCTTAAATGGGACAGACTGGTTTAGAATCATTTAAAGGGCAGAATACATTGCCTTGAATTTCTCTTCCACTTGCATATTTTACCTCTCCTGTAGACCCTTTTAAAAGGTTGATAGGGCCCTGTCCATTTATCATGGCATATATTGGTTTTACCTCTTTCTTAAAATCAGTAAATGCTGTATGAATTATATTATGGTTACCCTTGACCATTATTTGTATTTCAGTGTTCTGTTGTATTTGGACATTAGTTGTCCTTCATTAATTCAATTTGGTTAGCATTTTGAAAGTACATACTAAATTGTGGTACATTGAAAGTATATTCTATATAATAATTACAACCAGAGTTTGTGGCTTAGAGAAAGTTGTGCTGTAGAATTGTATTGGGGCTTTTAACTTAGAATTTGAAGTATAGGAAATTATTAACCTGTGATTTTTTTTTTGAATAAAGGAGACTTGCTAGGTAATTAATTTGATGTCAGCCTACTTTTAGTCTTCTATTATTTTATTTGTGATGCCATAGTTATATTTAACTTTTAATTTATTTGAAAACGTGCTTTATAGGAGTTTTGAAAACAAATTTTGGTGCAAAAAATGTTCAGAATTACTTGGAAGTATTAACTTCATACTTCTGAGAGTTTATGTCTTATTATTTGTGTAGAAAGCATACTTAACTAATAGAAGAACAGACTTGTAGGTAGTCACGGTGCCCCTAACTTGGTATGGTAGCTGTGGGGAAAAAATGTCATCCCTGTGGATAACAGTTTTCTTAGTGTCAAAGTTATGGATGCAATAGCTGTAGCACAGATACGTTTTTATACTCAAATTAGGTGGTATATATGGAGGCACTTTGATAAATTAGTATAGGTTTGGAAAAGATTTTTAAAAATATCTTTCTTGTTTTGCTGTGTTGCTGTGTACTCACTGTAGTCCCTGTAACAGACTGGACATTCAGTAAGTGTTTGACTGACTAGACGTAAATTGTGTATTATACATTTTTAAGTAAATGATGTTTTTAAAAGATGTTTGAAGAAATTTATTTGCTTAAAATTGAATGGTTTGTTGCCATAGTAAACAAATACCTTTTTAAAGTTCTTAAGTATCATTTTTCCTCCTATAATGGGTAATTTTGGGCACTATTGATGTTTGTCTTGTTTTGTTTGAGAGTTGAAACTTGATGATCTCAACTCAAAAGGAGTAAAAAATGTGTAGAAAAAAAGATAATTTTAACATATTCTAGTTCTTGCAATGAGTGGAGATCTGTAGGAAACATACTTTAATGAGTAGGCAATATTTATTATATTTTATATAAATTACTTACATACAGGTTCTTTCATGATGCTTAGGTTCAGTTTCGTTTTAAAGATGGTTTAATACCACCATTCTGTCTGAGACTTACAAGTTTGCTTAGCCTATTCTTTTTTACTTGTCTAAAGCTACATTTTGTACCTTCATTCAACCATTCATTCACTTATTCCATATTTATTGGGCTAGGCACCTCTTAATGTGCCAGGCACTGTCATATTGTTTGCCTCAGTTATAATGTGATTGAGGTAAAACATGAGAAAATATTTTGTAAATTGCAAAATGACATTCAAGGGTAATTATTATTGTCATCAAATTCTCAAATAGGTCTGAATGAAGGTGCCTTTAGTGTAATTGCTTTGTGTATCTTCTGAGTTTAATTTGCTAGGATGTTTGTGTGAAACTTTATATAAAATTGGCAAAATTAGATTATTCAGCAATGGAATATTTAACATAATAGGCTTCAAAGACAAAAAACCCCAAATATTTTCTCATTGAATAGTATACATTTGTAGAGTAGTTAGGGGAGAAAGTGAAGTTTGCTCTACCCCAGTAAACAAATCAGAAACCTAACATCTAACTCTTCATTTTGCAGATGAGTGTTTTTAGTAATGTGGAAGACTGAGTGGGAGATTGTAGATGACTTGGTGTAAGAATATTGCCATTGTAAGAAAATAAAATCAAAGAACATGGTTTATT
>PVKY010008853.1:0-13751 GCA_004027775.1 Bradypus variegatus
TTTCTACGAGCTGAATATTGTCTTTGTCTCTTTAACCATGTTAATTTCATTTAACCTTCACAATACCCATGCGAGATAGGCTCTATTTGCCTCATTTTTACAGGAAAGGAAACTGAGACACAGAGACCTAGCTATCTCACCAAGGTCATTCATTGGCAGATATAAGAGTATCATTTGAACTCAAGTTTGTCCAGTTCTGGAGCCCACTTTCTACTGAGCCATGCTGCAGTGCTGGGTTGCCCAACGTAGAAGTTTGCCTAGATCCTAAGCCCAGCACTGATTCCAAACAGCCACTCTGTCAGATCAGCCAGTCCAGGTCTCTCCATGGCCCATGTGGCCTCTCAAGTAAAAAGTTCTCCTGAATTCATTCATAATGGATCTCCAAATTACTCAAGACCCATAAGACTCAGCGCTCCTCAAATTACCTAAACAGAGAGAATGCAACCCCCCTAATTCAAAGTCCCTTCACTCATTATTAGACCCCAAGCCAGATCTTACAAGATCTGTCCAGGAACAACTTGGAGGATTAGAAAGTATCCTGCTTCCTCCTGTCATTTCTGCCTCTGGTGGGCTTGTGCTATGTCATAGCTTCCTCTGTGAAACCCACCAATCCTTCTCCCCAAGGGCAAGGGTCAGGTGGGAAGGCATAAGTCTCCAGGCCGCTCAATTTCCTGCTCTTCCAAGGGTCCCACCTCAGATGATAACCAGGCCTGATGTTTTGTGACTGGAAGGGGAAAAGAACAATCCTTTACTGGAGCCAGAACCTTCACATGGGATAGGTCATCAGATTTGATCCTCACAATAATGTCTCAGAAAACTTGTCCAGCTAGAAGTTTTAGAGCCAGAATTTGAACCCAGGTATGAGGCTTCAAATCTTATTGCTTTTTCATCCCAACATGCTCTTTCTGGTGTTAAAATCCATAATGTTTAAAAACTCTATCTTTGAGTCACTCAACACACAAGCAGCTATTAAGAATATTTCTATCTTATATATAGGATGGGAGATTTCCACTTACAGGGAAGAAAATATTCTAGAAATCCAGTCATTTTAGGGCCTATCAACAAATACGAGAGAGACAGCTCAGGGTATGAACAGGCAGACCTGAAATCTTGCCCTCATTCTGCCACTGTCCCACCATGTGATTCTGCTGTGTCCTGCTGTCCCAAGCCTTTCCCTCTTCCATCCTAAAGTAAAGAGTTTGGATGAGGCCCCCTTTGGCAATATGATAGTCTATGAACATAGGGGCTTTTTCTCCATGTTCTAGTTTTCTATGGAGTCATTCCCTCTAGGTTATAATTTCAATGAGATTGAAACTGTGGGCACATTCACTACATATTATCTGGCCCTAGCGTAGGACCTGGAGAATACTGACTAAACAACTGAGTGGCTGAGTGGGATGGATGTGGATGCTTTACACTGATAGTGTAGCCTAGTTCAGCCTCCAACCTCATGTGGTGAGTATCTGTCTGGCTCTTAGCCAATCTCTGTGCCTCATGCTATCGGTGAGCTCTGATTGGCTCACTTCCTGCTTTGTGGATCAGGCTCTCACTAATGGGTTTAACATCTGTGGGCAGCATTAACATCCCTTCCAGCTTCCATGTGCCATCAAAACAGGGAGGAGGGGTATGCCACACCCATTTAATAGGTCAGGAAGACCAGACATGGAGAATTCAGATGAATTGTGCAAGGGCATGATGAGTCACAGGGCTATCACCATCAAGCCCCAGAGCATCCCTCCTGTCTGTCCCTTTAGAAATAGCTCATAGAATCAGAGACTTGTGGACTCACGCAATAATAGTTCAGTAGACGCATAGGGTAAGAGGTAAAGAGAATCATGGATTCACAGAATAACAGAATCACAGACTCAGAATCATGGCATCTGCAAAGTAGAGGCGCCTAAAAGAGGTCACGGGGTCTAGTCCCTGCCACGAGGCAGGTGAATACCTGTGCCTTTCAGTCCGAAGGTCTGTTTTCTTAGAAAGATCTACTGGGCTTTAAAAGACCTCTGAATTCTCCCTGGCTAGCTCATTTCAGGGCTTAATGTCTGGACAGGCAGCAACTGATTAGGAGATAATCTCTAAGGTTTCTTTAAACACCAGCATCTATGAATCCTGACATTAATTACGTGTTTGAAGCTGTGCCCCTTAATGTGTGAACCAGACCACGATTTCAACTCAGTGCTATCCCCATTATTACCAGGAGTTGAGGTGGAGAGGTGCCCAAGAAGATATGTTCCTCTCTGAGGACAGGGCCTGGGTGTCCCCTTATCCTGGGAGATTTCTCTGATCAGGGACTGGAAACAACCTGAAGACAAAGTCTGGATCCTTCCTTTTCTTTAGAAAAGAAGTGGGAGGAAGTAAGAAGCCACATACCAAACTGAGGGAGTATATGAGAACCTTGGCCTTGAATGAGAATTCTCAATTACATGTCTGAGGCCAGAAGATAGTACAATGGCCCCTCCCTTAGATCTCATACCTGTATGTATCACTATTCTAGACTCCTCTCTGAGACTTGTGCCAGGGATTCCCTACACCATTATTCCAGAGACAATCAGAAGTTCTTCCTAACTGTCAGGTGAATATATTAGAACTAGAGAATGCAGGGCTGGAGAGAACCTCTATAGGTATAGGATCCCAACCCCTTTGTCAAAACTGAGGCCCACAGAGAAAGGAAGAAACTTGCTCAAGGCCACACAACCAGATAAGAGCAGACTCTAGTTAAGAATCTCTGAATCCCATCCAGGTCACATTCCATTAAAATATGTGGTCACTGAACTTGGAATTACTAGGGAACACCCTCACCTGATCTCCTTCCTGCCTTCCTCTTCAGCCCAGCTCTGCCAGGACTCCCACAAGAGTAGCAAATTAAAGTCCTGTAATGGGGCATCCCCCATGGTGTGTAGTCTGTTTTCACTTGGTGTGGTGGGCGCAAGATTCCCACTGTCTGCACATGGTTGGATCATCCAGACGTGAGAAGAGCAGCCCATCTTGGCTCAGCGTCCCATGGGCTGTATCTGTTCCGTGGACACAGGGCAAGACAGCATGTAGGCCTTCTTGGTCTCAAAGGCCAGAGAACATCAGTGCCCAAGTATTCCTCTTTCTCCTCGCATGACACAGGGGTCAGGGAAATTCAATTTCCTTACATTTCTACCAGACCTTCCCTAAATCATTTATTCTCGTATAACACACACACAAGGCAAATGGTCCCTCAGGTATACCTACATCTTTGTTGAGTCATTTAATTGTTTTTGAGTCTTACAACACTTCTTGAAAATTTCAATGGAAGCTGCTTCATCTTTGCATTTCAGGAAGGGTGAACATTTTCATGCTCCCTAATACATTCCTGCAGATAGAACCCACCGGTTCACGTCCCCTCTCAGACCTCCCTCTCCCAATCATTTAATCCATACTTCCAGTGCAAGCAGCATGTTCTGCCCTTTATCCCAACATCTCAGAGGCCTCCACACAACCACCCACACTTAAGGGCAACTGCACTCCTTAGGAATTTATGTTCTCTCTGGGCAGAGGATACCAGGTTCTTGTCACAACTCTGTCTATTCCTAGCTGTTTGACTTAGATAATTTGCTAAACTTTCTGAATCTCAGTTTCCTCATGTATAAAACGGAGATCCTAATAGTTAGGTCATACCACTCCTCTGCTCAAAACTTTCTGATGACCTCTCATCCTTTTTATGGTAAAAGCCAAAGTCCTTACAGTGGATTTTAAGAGGACACATAGACTCAATCCCACCCCCTGACTTCCCTGACCCCTGCCCCTCACTCTACCTTCCTACCACACTGGTTTCCTAACAGTCCATCTGGTACTTGGGCACACACCTGATTTTTTCTCTACCCAAAATGCTCTTCCCTCGGATATGCACATGGTTAACTTGCTTATCTCCTTCAAATCTCCGCTCAGATATGACTTCAGGGAGGCATTTGCTGGCAAAGATACTGAAAATTATAACCTGTACCTACCAGCTTTCCCTGTCTCACTTCCAAGTTTTATTTTTCCCCATAGAGTTTATAAACATCTAGTGAATTATATATTTTGCATATGTATTGTTTATGCATGTATTTTCCATTTCTTCTCATTGAAATGTAAACTCTGAGTGGGAAATATGATTTATTTTGTTCACTGTTCTATCTGTAGTGTTTTGTGAATAACACTTTTTTTTCCTTATTTAGTTTGTCAGCATTCTGAAGACTGAGGGACCATAACTCAAATAGTGTCCTGGGAGCTGTCACTCAAGGTTTCCTGTGAGTGTGGAGCAAGAATATTGTTTTGTATCCACTGCATTTGTTGAGCAATGCCAGCATTTGACAAGTCCTAGGACTGCAGATGGGGGCACTGCTGCTCTCTCTCTGATGCTTCCAGGTCTCTGGGTAACCCCAAGCATACCCTTTTATTTCACCAGCCCCTCCAAGACTTTCATAGTAAATTCCCAGCACTAAACCCCAGTCTGTTTCGAATGTCAAGAGTGGTCTCTGCTTTCATAACTGGACACTGAATGATGTCATGAAGCTTATATATCAGCATTTTCTCCAGGGAGAAAGTGAGAGGCATTTAACCAATGAAAATAAATAAGTGTGTAATTCCAAATTGTGGTAAGTGCAAGAATAACAACAATAACAGATTCATTTCAAAAGGAGCTTCTCAGAAGAACCCAGGAGCCCACACTGATGTCCACTTCAACTCCTCAGCAGCTTCTCTGGGTGAATTCATTTGTGCTCCCTGCAAGACCAGAAGGCTGAGACAGAGCTGCCATATCTAATCTGGCATACCCAGAGTTTCTCCCTCAGAAGGAGCCGTAAATCAACAGAGCTCTGAAATGAGGGGCTTCATCTCTGACAAACAGTAGGGGGAGAGGGGAAGTGCTTCATCAGATTCCAATCCTGACTGCTGTCTCACTATAAATAGTCCTCTAAAAAAAATAAGGGGATTTCATTAGTACTTCATTTATCCAGACTTCTGCATGTAAACAACAAAAGGAATGAAAACAGCTACAAAGATCAGTAAATTTTCTCCCATCAGTTCCCAGATGGAGCTGGGACAATTCTGCTATCTTAATCTTCTTCAAACCAGCCAAAAAAGAGAGAAAGAGAGAGAGAGAGGTAGAGGAAGAGAGGGAGGAAGGGAGGGAGAGAGGGAGAGAGAGAGAGAGAGGGAGAAATAAGGGTGGAAATGAAAGGAATAAAATTTTGATACATGCTGCAACTTGGATGAACCTTAAAAACATTATGCTAAGTGAAATAATCCAGACACAGAAGGACAAATGTTATGTGATTCCATTTACAAGAAATATCTAAATTAGCAAATCCATAGAGACAGAAAGATTAGTACCAGGGGCTAGGGAGAGCAGAGAATGGCGAGTTTTTGCTTAATGGACACAGAGATTCTGTTTGGGGTAATAAGAAAGTTTTAGTAATGGATGGTGGTGATGGTAGCACAACAATGTAAATGTAATTACACTTTTAGTTAATTAAATAGAATCTTCTGTGCAAATTGCTTCGGTGACATGGCTGTATCATAACTAATATTTTTGTAAAGTTAGACTCATATTGGAATTCTAGTCAACCCATATTCATTGGGATAAGGATAAAACACCAGGTTAGAATAGGTCCTTCATGAATACTGCAGCAGTTCAGGTTTTTTTGAAGGTATACGTATATTGAGAATTAAATCAATAAAGTTTTATTGGTTGGTTTTTCTCCTGTCCAGCAAAAGCTGAAAATCTATCTTCCTATCCTGGGAGAAAGATTGGGATTTAGATAAAAGGGAAGAAAGTAGAATAAAAATCACCAACAAAACTGAAACTTGAAAGTAAACTCATTGGTGAAAAACATATGCTTTAGAATATTTTTCAACAATCTATGGAATACAGATATTGAGATGAGGCCAAAAGAATGCAAATCCAAGAATACAGTCAGTCAGTGATGGCTTCTGAGAAGCAAACCTTGTATGTTTATTTAATTGGTTAGAACCCAAAATGGGGAGAGAAGAAAGAGGATGGGATAAAACAGCAGGCTAGAATAGGTCCTTTGCCCTCTGGTTCCCATGCTGTTCCTCAGTGCTCCTTGTGGCCCAGGTCAGCAGTAGCCCCCCCCAAGCAGCAGCTGGAGCCCCCATACTGATGAGCGCTAGTGTCACAGCAGTCAGAGCTCTGGTTCCTGTGGCAGTGGGATCTGGAGTGCCTGTGGTGGCTCAGGCAGCAGCTGCCACCCCCAGAGCTGCAGCGGCCCCTGGAGCTGGCACCACAGCAGCTCCCGGAGCTGGGGCCACTGGAGGTGTGCATGGGGCTGGGCATTAGGGCAGGCAATTTGGAGGACACTTGGGACGGTACTTGGGAGGAGGCTGGCACTGCTGCTGGCTCTGCTGACAGAACATCTTGGTAGGCATTAGGTCAACCTGAATGACAAAAAAGAAACTTATATCCAGAAATCAGTATCCATAGCCATTAAATATTTTCCTAACTTCAAATCCTTTCCCTAGAAGATGAGGATAGATATCTAAAATACATGCAGCTACATAAATCTATTTGAGGCAAAAAAGTGTGCCTTCTTTGCTTTTATATCTTCTGAGCATTCCACAGTTCTTGGCACTGAAGTGGTTAATAGATGACTGATGAACTGCTAAATCAAGCAGTATTCAAATATTTGAAATACTGGAATGGACTGTTTATGCCATTTTAAATATTTTTGTGTACGTTGCCATTATAGTCACATCAACCTATCTAGAAGTAGACCTCAGAAATTGGTAGAAGTTCTGTTATTTCCTGCTATATATAAACTATAAATCTGAAAACTGCATAATCAGGGAAAAGCTTCCCTCAGAGCTGTGGCCTCAGCACCAGGAGGCCATTGGCAAGAGTGCAGCAGTCCATAGCAGTGGTCTCCTTTCTGCCCGATCACAATGACAATCCTTCCCAGGTTGGTTCCTGCTTTGTCCAGAGCAAACTACTGCTCCTGATTCCTGTCCTGGTCTGCCAGTTTCTCCTCCTCCTCCATGCTCCATCTTCCCTTCTCCCAGGGTTGCTCTCCAGCCCCATCTCCCTCTTGCTCACTGCAACTCCTCTGGGTTCCCATAAAAACACTCACCTGGTCTCAGACACAGCCACAGACAGGTGGTCCCCAGAGGGCAGAGCCAATGAGCAGTCAGCAGCAGGAACACATTTTATATGGCAACCCAGGGCTGGGCTTCAGGTGAACTGTGCCCAGAAGGAGTAGTATGTGGCTATTAGACAAGAAGAGCAAGTCATTCCGGAGATTCTCCTGCCTCTTTATTCTTTCTGCACTACAATGAACGTGGGAACTCGCAGGCTGCACTTCTTATACTCAATGCTTTGGGGGAGCAATTCTTTATGAGTATTTTCCCAGGCTGTGGCCTCAAAGAGTTTCCAGGAAACCTTGGCCTCTAGAACAAGGACTTCAGGTGCTGTGGTCACTGAAATTCTTTTTCTTGGGAAGCTGTGGGTCCCTTCTTTCCATCCTTTCTCCTGAATTAACCCTTGTTGATCCCAGAGAGACTCTTTTGGCCACACTAGTTCTAGATCTACCTCTCATTTGAATTCCAGCAGCTTCAGGCAGTTTGATCCAAGTGCTGGGAGGTTCTGTTTCCTAACAGGTGCTATCCTAAGAGGGTGGTCTGGGTGTACGAAGACCCGTGATGAGCTGGGGAGCGGATTGTGTGCATCTTTCTCAACTCTGCATTCAGTGTCTGCATTCGGTGTCCTCACTGAAATCAGAAACAAATCAGGTCCTTTTTTCCCTAAAAGTTCTTAAAATTTACCAACACACAACTCAGTCTGCTCCCTAAGAGTAAGCATGGGCCTTATTTTTAATTAGGTCAAGTCTACGTTCTTCTCTGTGGATATAGACCCCCTCAGTGCACCAAAATCTTTTACATCACTGGTACTCTTAAGAATCCCCTTACACTGGATCTCAAAGGCTAGAAATTTGTACTTTTACTTGAGCTAGCCTATGGAGGTGAAAAAATCAAATGGTCTTATGTAAGGGAGCATTGTGGTGAGTTGTGCTAAGACTGCCTGGTCCCATGAAGTCCACAGGGAAATGCCTGGTAGCCCTGTCTATATTTCTACCAATCTTGTAACCTTTAATAAGAAGTTTGTCTCTCTCCTTATGCCTCCCCATGCCTTATCTCTCCCTCTCTGTCTCTCTCTCTTTTTCAACACACACATACACACACAACATATTAACCATTTAAAAATCTGAGTTTTCTTAACTTTCAAGAAAATGAGTATGCAGAAGGGATCCTTCCCATCCTTTCCTTCTACCCACAGACAGTAGACACCCAGGATGTGAAAATTCAGTGTTGGGTGTTCCCACTTACAGAAAGGTCCTTTTGGAACCATATCTTATTAAAATATATGAAAAAAATACTTTTTGTATATTTTAATAAGATAGATTTATTTATACACCTTCTCACGAGACATCTAATATGGAAAATAGATGCCTAATGATGACAAGGTTAACGCTGGTGCTGATGATGAATTTTATAACAATGACAAGGAAGATGATTAAATTCCAAGGCATGAACTGCCTTTATGGTAACTTCTTCAGTTATTAACTCAGAATAAGCGTGCTAGAGGTAGGGATGGAAATAGAGTTTTCTGGCAAGTATCTCTTTAGGAATGTCCTCCTGTTACCCAAATACTCCTCCACCAATACAATGTCCCAATGTTGATGGCATTCAAAACTCAGGTAAGAGTCTCATGGAAATAGTGATAGAATCAGGGATTATAGGGAGCAGTTATCACAACGACCTCAAACCGTATCTGGGCCCTTAGATTGTGACCAGCACTATTCCAGTCTTGTGAAAAATACAGACATATTAATCTTAGATCTTGCCCTTGGGTAGCTCACAGTTTAATTGAAGACAGAAGCAGAGACACCTGAGAATTTAGATTGTAATGCTGAACTTCAACAAAAGAGAAACTGGTGGACAGGGCATGATTGAAGCCAAATTCAAGGATCTATAACAATGTTTCTCAGGGGGCAGCCTTTAGAGCTGATTCCAGGACCCCACACTACACTAACTGATTCAGAATTTCTGGGAATAAGGCCCCAGAATTTGTATTTTTTAAAAAGTTATTACTTGACTGTAATGTGCAATCAGAGATAAAAGTTATTGACCATTCTAGACAGACAGGAAAAGATCCAGGTTGGAAAAGAAAGCTTCCTAGAGGAGGAAAGCAGGCACTAGACATTGAAGGGCGTACAGCAATTAGCAATGTACACTCTCACACTAAGTTCCTGTAGGAGGTTAGCATACTAGGTACATAAGGGAGGTGTTCTGTTTTTAAAAAATTGAGCATGTAGCAGTCTTTTCCTAATTCACAAAAAAATGCCCAACATGCTCTCAATTATATAAACACACACACACATATGCATGTCTCTCTCTCTCTTTCTCTCTCTTCCCCCCCCCATATAAACCTTTGACATTTGCTAAAGCTTGTACAAGTAAGCATCATAAAAAATCATATAAAAAGGAAAACAATAAAAAAGCTCAGAAATGTGGTAAAATATAAGGTTGTTCCAGCTATTGTGCATACTACCAAGAGACCTCGGGTATAGATGTAGAAGGAGGAGGCAGAGTGTTCCAGTTTGCTAATGTGGCCTTTATGCAAAATACCTGAAAGGGATTGGCTTTTATAAAGGTGTTTATTAAGTACAAATTTACAGTTATGAGGCCATAAAAGTGTCCAAACTATCAATGAGAGGATACCTTCACTGAAGAACGGCGGATGGCATCTGAAACACCTCTGTCAGCTGGGAAGGCACGTGGCTGACATCAGCTGTTCCTTCGCTCCCAGGTTGCGTTTCAAAGTGACTTTCTCCAAAATGTCTTTGGGTCTCTCTAGCTTCTTCAGCTCCTATGCATCTAAGTGTCAGGGTCCTCTTTTAGCTTCTCTGGAGCAAACACTGGGCTAGCATTTCCAAATGTGTCCAAGCATCTCCAAGTGTCAACATTAGTGTCAGCTCTTAGCTTCTCTCCAAAATGTCCCTCTCAGCTGCTCCAAGCTCTTTTATAGGGCTCCAGTGATTAAATCAAGACCCACCCTGAATGAGTGGGGTCCATATCTCCATGGAAATAACTTGATCAAACGTTTCACCCACAGTTGATTGAGTCACATCTCCATGGAAACAATCAAAGGGTTCCAACCTAATAATACATTTGCCCCCACAAGTTTGCATTAAAGAATACAGCTTTTGGGGGAACATAGATGCTTCTAACAGGATGAACCAAAGGAACAACAATGAGTTCTCTCATATGACTTCTGTTGAGATTTTTGATGGACCCAATAAGGAAGATAAGATTGAGAAGGTAAAATGTGTGCCTTAGCTGAAAGTAGCCTTGATAATGGTGAGTAAATAATTTTGCTTCTCTTTTCTATGCAGTAGAAAATGGGAGTTGGGTTCCCAGACTTACCACCCCCTTCAATTGTGACTTTGAGTCAGGGACTTTCCTCTCTTCACATCAGTTTCTTTACCTTTGCTCCTTCCAGACTCAAAGAATATCTTTTAAAGAGCTCAGTTGAGAAATATTTACATCCAAATAAATTCTGAAAAGGAATTTGATAAACTCAACATTAAATCTCAAATAAAAAATTTAGAAAACTTAGAAGATACAAGGATTATCTATGAGATGATGAACACTTTATTGCAAATGAATAAAAATCATAATGCTACAATCACCATTATAAATTACTTTTATGCTGAAGTTTTAAAAAGTTCAATAAAACATAAATATATATATAATTATTAGAAAGAATGATATAAAACTATCATTATTTGCAAATAACATGGTAATAGACCTAGAAAAATTATCTAAAATGTTTAGAATTAATAAGAAAATTCTCTGAATTGATCAGATATAATCAAAATCTGTGCTGAGATTTTAAGCAGAAATGACCTTTTACATAAAAGCCACTCAATATAAGGTATTTAGAAACCACCTTAATAAAATTTATTCTGGACCCACGTGAATGAAACTACAAAATGACTACAGAAGAGTTGAATTATGAAGAGACATGCCATTCTCTTGAAAGGAAGAATACATAATTAATAAAACATCAGACAAATTTGCAACATTGTTGGGATCATAAAAGACTAACTTACTTGCGTTAATAGCATTCAAAATCTCCCACAAATCAATGAGAAAAATATTAAGAGCTTAGAGATAAATGGGCAATAGTTGTAAACAGAAAATCCACAAAAGAGATAATTCAATGATACAATAAATAAATATTTGAGAAACTGTTTGCTATCTCAAAGAAATGCACATGAAAACAATGAAATATAACTGTATACACATTATTAATTCTTTTTATAGGATATCATCCAACTCTGGTTTGGATATATTAAAACAGCCTTCTCATATATTATTGTTACAATAGTTTTTTTTTTCTTTTTTGTCAATTCTAAGTCAGTAGAAGATGTTAATTTTAGTGTTATTTGGAACCATAAAACTATACGCATGCAAACTCTAGAAGCAATTAAAGATAGAACAATGAAATATTAATTAAATAACTGATGCTGTAACTCTACAGTATTTTGCAATGTAATTTTTATGATATATATTAATGTTATTAGGAAATACTTATCTGGTTTTCATTGGGACTTAATGTACTGAAAATAAAGTGCACAAATTTTAAATGTACAGGTCAATGAATTTTTACATGTGTACACACCCTTGTAATGAGCACCTTCAGATGACACTGCACCTGTTCATGGGTAGTTCAGGTACCTTATAACAGAGTATTCCTAATTCTTCCCTGCCTCACACCTCTTGGGACATTGCTGTTTCTCATTTTATTTATTTGTATGCTATAATCACCCAATACATTGTTACTATCATTACTTTAAACAAACAACAACTTGTTAGCTCAATTAAGAATTAGAAAAATAAAGGATTTTATTTTACCTTTATTTATTTATTCTCTGACACTCTTCCTTTCTTTACATAGATCCAAATTTCTCCATTATGTAAATATTCTCAGGCTGAAGAACTTTTTAATATTTCTTGCAAGTCAGGTCTGCTGGTGATGAAGTTACTCAGTTTTTGTTTATTTGAGAAAGTCTTTATTTCTCTTTCACATTTACAATTCCAGATTGGTGGTTTTGTTTTTGTTTTTGTTTTACCTTTCAATACTTGAAAAAAATTCACTCCACTGTCTTATTGCTCTTATGGTTTCTGGCTGGAAGACCACTGTAAATCTTATTCTTGTTCCTCTATAGATAAAGTGGGATTTTTGCCTCCCTCTTGCTTCTTTCAAAGCTTTTTCTTTGACTTTGGTTTGGGTTTTTGCAGTTTGTATATATGCACCATGGGGTGTTTTTTTTTTTTGTTTGTCTGTTTTAGCATTTATCCTACTCAGTGCTCTCTAAGCTTCCTGAATCTATAATTGTGCTTTCCTGGCCTGCCCAGCAGATGGCGCTTTCCAGCAAAATATTCCATGTAGCCCTTAGAAGGAGTGTGTGTTTTTAATCTCCAGTGTCCCCACCTCTGGTGGGACAGAATAGAACCAAAATTCAGAGCTAGGACCCAGTGTACTAAACTTGCTAGTCAGAAGCCACACTCAGCACTTATCTGTGCCCCTCCCTTTTCCTAAGGAGAAAGGCCCCCATGTCCCTCTCCATTAGCAGCAACCAACCACAGACTGTATGGAAGGTGCTTGCCTTGAGGGTGGGGGATGGGTGCCAGCCCCCACTGCAGTGTAATTCACCAACAGTCTCTTTTCCACAGCTTCTCAATTTCCCCATCCTGCTCTTTCTTGGATGCTGTACAGTATTCCCCTTGCCTCTAGAGCCCCAGAACTGTTGTTTCAGACAGTTTCTGTCTGTCTACTTGCTACTTTTGGAAAAGGAGTGTATCCTGCAGGAACCAACTCCATATCTTTCTTTTGTTGAAATTCTCTATCATGCTGTTCTTATATTAATATCATTTCCTTGATTCTTTCTTAAAGTGTTTCCATCAGAGAGTTTCCTTCTTTCTGCTTCCATTACCTATCTATTCTTGCATGTTGTCTACATCTTTTCCTTTAGAGCTCTTGACATATTAATCCTAGTTATTTTACATTCCTGTCTGATAATTCCAATATCTGTGTCATATATTAGTCTGGTTCCAATGATTGTTTTGTGTCTTCAACTGTATTTTTTCCTTGCCTTTTGGTCTGGCTTGTAATTTTTTTTTTTTTAAGTTGGACATGTTGTATCAGATCACACAACCTGAGATAAATGGGCCTTTAGAGTGAGGATTTATGTTAATCTGCCTATGTTTGTTTAATGATTAATGTTTGTTGTCGCTATGCTTACCAGAGGCTTTGAATTCCTCTAATGTCTTTGTTTTTGTCTGTTCTCTTGGCTTTGGGCTTCCTTATATACCTCTTCTCAGAAGGAGTGTGTATTGCAACCCACTCAGTTGTAATCCACTTTCCCCCTACTCCCTTCCCTATAGTGTTCCCAATCTATTTTCCTGAAGCCCTCTTCTCTGTTGACTACGGTTTTTGTTTGTTTCCATTGGGTGAAATAGGAAGTCTGAATGGGGCTGGGGTGGGTAGGAATTCCCTTACCTCAGCTAGAATAAGGTTTCAGAAATGTGCTCTGACCATTCCCCCTGGAGAGTAGGCCTTTGTCATGAAGAAGGCTCTTGGCACATTTCAGGTATGAAACATGGTTACTCTAACATGGTTACCCTTCCTCTTTCCCTGTCAGTCACCTTTCCTGGATCCT